>CATIWK010456796.1:0-10190 GCA_949634005.1 Mallotus japonicus
TTTAAATTAATTTTATTTTTATTTCTTTATAATTTAAATTTTAAATATTTTTAGTTAATAAAAAATTAAAAATGAAAATATTTTAAAATAAAATTTTAACTATCATCATTTACAAAATTTTTTTAATTGATGAAAAAGTAAAAAATTTAATTTTTTATTTCTTTTTATTTCACTTTCTCTATTTAATTTATAATTTTCATTAATTTTAATGAAATTAAAATTTTAGTAGCATAAGATTAGTGTTTACATATATTTATCTTCATATATATGGTGAAAACCACTAAATTATCCATAACAATGACTTAAATTTGTCTTTTCTACTGGAAAACAATAATATATTTTTTACCATAATTATTGTATACATTTTATTGTTATTTTTTTTATAGATTATAATACTTAATTGTTATAAAAAATATTTAAATAAAATTAATTGTTAAATTTTGAGAAGTTGAGACTCTAAAAATATATTTATTCCTTATTATTATTAAAAATAAATACATAAATTTTTTCCAAACTTTTTACTTTTTGTTATTTTCGTATTTGAACAATTTTTTTAAAAATCAAGTGTCTGAATCAGTAAAAAATTTTTAAATTGGTGTTTCTTATAAGTCTTATATGTGAATGTACTTATGTGTCCCATTTTAAATAGTTAATTGACTTAAATGTCCTTATTTTATGTGAGACTTTATTTTCTTTTTACTCTAATATTTCCTTTAAAAATTATTAGGAATAAAAAATATATTTATTTATTAAATTAAATTACAAAAATTAAATATTATTTTATTAATTATAGTGGTTGAATTCAATTTTTATTTTGTGATTTTAGTTAAATTTTATTTTTTAATTATAATAACTAAGTTTTTATTTTCTTTTCATTAAATTATAATAACAAAAATATTGATTTAAAATTTTCTTACCAATTTAAAAAATAATTTAAATATATAAAATAATAAAAACTAAAAAGTTGAAATGAAAATTCTACCATTACTTTATTTTTAATTTACTTTATGTATACTTCATTATTTTTACCATATAATGAAAATATGTTAAATCATCCAAATATTATTATTAACAAAATAAATCTTATTTTGTAAAAAATAAAGTAATGGTAGACTACACCAAGTTGAAATACTATTTTTTTTTTTTGACCCAAAGTTGAAATACTATTTATGCATTTATTATCAGAATTTAGACATCAATAGCCTGAATGAAACAAAGACCAACAATTTCCAGTGTCCGTCTTTCAGTCAAAAATTGGCAAAGAGTGTTTTGTTTGCTAACCATTTTCTTACTGAAAGTTCTGTGTGTATTATATATATATATAATACACACACACACAGTAAAAATAAATTATAAAAAAGACCCTGACAGCCTCCACCAGAAAGTTTCTACCTCAGTTTCTGTATTTTCATGCTTCAAGAATCGACTTGGGTTTCTTGTTATTATTATTATTATTTTTGTTTTTGTTTGTATGGATGGGTAAATAATCAAAGAGGTAGTTTTGGGTCCTGTGGCTGAGGTTGAATTGACCCCACTGAGGAATTTTTAGGTGATACAACTCAGAAAATTAATGTAAATATCTTTGTCCGTTTTATCGCTATTTTTTTTATTTAAAAAGAAAAAAAAATTATTAGAGGTTTTGTTGAGCTGGTGTATCAACAAATTTTTGGTGTTATTATTTTTCTGTTTTTGGTTTTTTGGCATTGAATTCAAGCGCCATGAAGCTTCTGATTTGTTTCATTTTCGGTTCTTTCTTTAGTTTATAGGTATTAGTGCTATTTGTTTCCTTTCTCGAACTTCTTTGGTTTCTTTCAATTTTTTGCTTAAATTTCGACTAAGATAGATTAAGAAAGTATTAAATCTGCACTCGATTTTCTTTTTGTTTAGTTCTTGGGTTTTAAGGATTGATTTTAAGAAAAGGGTAGAATTTCAGAACTGGGTTTGGATCACTTTCTGTTATTTCATATTGGTTGTGGTTTTAGGATTGGCAAGTGGGTTTTGGTTGTTGTTATTTGTTGAGAAGGGCTGGGTATTCATTCTGAATCAAATATGGAAATGAGTTCAAGAACGGAGATCGATGACGACACTGACAATAACAGAGGCAGTATGTGGGATTTGGATCAGAAGCTTGACCAGCCTATGGATGAGGAAGCTGGAAGGCTTAAAAATATGTACAAAGAAAAGGTGATAGTAAAGTTTCTTTTTCTAGAAATTCTCCCTTTACCGACTATTAGTAAAAACTCAGTTGAATGTTCAGTTCTTTTTTCTTGCTTTACGTTAACTACCCTGCATATTATCCAAATTAGCCAGCCCTTGCTTCTTACTCTAACTGCTTTAAACCCCAATTTATATACTCTGCTTCAAATTTCAATTCCGCATGCTGAGAAGAAGCTTATAAGTTCATAAGTTGCTTATGCATTGGTTTCATTATGTATTTTCCTTTTGAATGGAGTTTCATGGATGCACTTCAGTTTAAATTGATTTTGGTCTGCTACTAATTGACTCTAAGATCAAACATTGCAAATTTAAAGATTTTCTATATAAGAATGATTTAATTAAGTTGGTGGATTCTATCGATTTTGGGTGGTTGTTTTGTTTATTTTGTTCTCTTTGCTTATACATCCGATGCCTTCAGAAATTCTCGCTGCTTTTGCTTCTGCGGCTTGCATATCAGAGTCTCGGAGTTGTTTATGGAGACTTGGGTACTTCTCCATTATATGTGTTCTACAATACATTTCCACGTGGAATCGATGATCCAGAGGATGTGATTGGAGCTCTATCTTTGATTATATACTCTCTTACTCTTGTCCCACTCCTCAAGTACGTCTTCATTGTATGCAGAGCAAATGATAATGGTCAAGGTAAACTAATCTTGGTTCTTGGGTTCTCAAAATTTGCTCTTTTTTATGACATTCTGAATTTAATAACAGTTTACTATATGAATTCAACCATATTCCAAGTACTATTCATGTCTTATTGTCTGCCTCTTGGTGTAAGTCAGGCACCTTGTACCTCACCTAGTATATCCATATTTGTGAACAGGTGGTACATTTGCTCTTTATTCGTTGCTTTGTAGGCATGCAAAAGTAAAAACTATTCCAAATCAACACAAGACGGATGAGGAGCTAACAACATATAGTCGTTCTACTTTCCAGGAACAATCATTCGCTGCTAAAACTAAGCGATGGTTGGAGAGACAACCTGTCAGAAAGAATGCACTTCTTATTCTTGTCCTTGTTGGTACTTGTATGGTGATCGGGGATGGCATTCTCACTCCAGCTATATCTGGTATCTTCATGCTTAACTTATTAAGCCAATTTAGATGTTATGCATGTAAGTTTTGCGTTTTATAGCAAAACTAATATATTCAATTGCAAACAAATTAAATTCAAACACATTTGAGTTGTAGTTGTGATTTAACTCTTACCAAAATTTGTAAGTTATCTAATATTTAGATCCTGGGGAGAAGTTAATAATCTTCATTTTCTAAAATCATCTTGGTGTCTTAATGCCTTTAAGTAGGTAAAAATGATGCCTTGAGTAGAAAACGTAAAAAGGATATACTTTTGAGTACCCTAGTTGAAGTCTCTGTAGTGTGAGTGTGCTCTAATCTTTTTTCTCCCCTTCTTCTTCTTCTTCTTCTTCTTCTTTAATCATCACTAATTGTTCTCCATTCTGGGAAATGATATATATATGCATACACATTTGTAAGATAGGAAAGGCTTTTAGAAATATAAAATACACCAGAATTTTTAGGGACATGGATCTAGTTACATGGAAAAAAGAATTACATAACGAGCCCATTTTAACTACATGTAATTATATTCTCATGTACTTAGCTCTTGAATTATCTTGATTGATTTTTGCAAAAGAAAAATTGATGTTTGCACATTTGACTAGTGTTGGGGATCTTTGGATCAAGAATAACTTGTATTGATTTTCTTTTTGACACTTGACACCTTTATACTTGACAATTGTTGGGGAACACTGTCTCAACTCAAGAATAACTCATTATTTGTTTAACACTTGAAAAATGGTAACAAATTCACAATTCATTGTTTGTTAAAAAAAAAAAATCACCACTGGTTGTGAATCCCTAAATTAGAAAATCACAAAGAGTTGGAATTCCGATTGATTATCATGTTCAGCATGCAGCATGTACTGGTTTTATCATTTGGGAATATTTTCTGTCAATATTGAGCTTGTACTATCTTTGACATTTCTGACACATTCACGTGCACAGACATCTATACTTTTGTAACTTCCATGGACATGTTTAACGATACTTACTTCTGACAGTTCTTTCAGCTGCTGGTGGGATCAGAGTAGACCATCCCAATATCAGTAATGGTACTTTTCCACTTCTGAGAATGATTGAGAAAATGTTTGTCCTTTCTGCACCCCATCTTGTTGTCAACCTGAATTTTGAAGCTTGGTAGTTCTGTTTTCTTTGGTGCAGATATAGTGATAGTTGTTGCTGTTGTAATATTAGTAGGCTTGTTTAGCGTGCAACACTATGGAACAGATAGGGTTGGCTGGCTCTTTGCTCCCATTGTGCTGCTATGGTTTCTCTTAATTGGAGGTATTGGAATATTCAACATCTGGAAGTATGGTAGCAGTGTTTTGAAAGCTTTTTCACCTGTTTATATTTATCGGTATCTAAGAAGGGGAGGTAAAGATGGCTGGACCTCTCTTGGAGGTGTTTTGCTTAGTATAACAGGTAATTATACACTGTGTACATAATTGTTTCAAATTTATTTTTTATGGCAAATAACTGCTTTGCTGATCTGGTTTCATCCAATGTAATATTCATTAAGGCTTTATCTATGTTTGAAGCAGTATCTTGATTACTGTTAAATCAATAATTGCAGGTACTGAGGCACTTTTTGCCGACTTAGCCCATTTTCCTGTTTCAGCTATACAGATTGCTTTTACATTAGTTGTATTTCCCTGCCTTCTTTTGGCCTATTCTGGACAAGCCGCTTATCTTATGCAGAACAAAGATCATGTGGTTGATGCATTTTATCGTTCGATTCCAGGTTTGATCTGATTTATTACATCCATATTATTTTATGTAAAAGAAGCTGATTATTGTCTGAGAAGCACACAGCAGGATACAACTTGATAAATAAGGGGAAAAAAATAGAGAATTAGAAAATTATTTTAGTGCTGCTAAGTTCCATTCATAATCTGTATCTGTTTTGAACAAATCATTGTTGGTATAGGGTCCACAATAAGTTATTGTGCTTGGCTGAGTGACCTAAATTCATGGTAAAAGGATAGAAGAGCAGAGGCAATTTGATGATGACATCAGTTGAATCAATAATAATTAGCTGTAATTGATTAAATGGAGGACAAGTCTAAACGACTGATCTCAGCTAGTTCAGGAGCATGACATGGCTGAGTTGAGTTGTACATTTTGCGTGCTTAGGAACAAGTTGTGATAGGTGTGAATTTAGGCCATTTAAAATAAAAAATTTACTATCAATCAAGTGTTTTATAGTATTAGAATGTGATTTTCAAAGTTCTTTTAATAATAAAGTTCATTGACAAAAGATACAGAAATATAGCCTAATAGTTAAAGGTGTTATAGATGAACTGCTTAAGAATTTAGTAGTGCACAATCCGCACAAAATGTTTGCGTACTTAGGAACAAGTTGTGATAGGTGTTAAAATAAAAAATTTACTATCAATCAAGGGTTTTATAGTATCAGAATGTGATTTTCAAAGTTCTTTTAATATGGCATAAAATATAGCAGTATACAACTTCTTTCAAACAAATACCCTCTTAACAATGTCATGAAGAAAAGTTTGTTGACAAAACATACAGAAATGTAGCTTAATAGTTAAAGGTGTAATAAATGAACTGCTTAAGAATTTAGTTGTGCACAATCCACACAAATGTTTGCATTTGACTCTGCATTTATTGAGTCAAACACAATCTGGCAGTACCTAAGGCCCAGTTGAACTTTTCTCTATGAGCCTGGATCATTGCTTTGATACCATGTTTCCAATGCGGGATATATTTATTCCAACACTCACAAGCCTGGATCATTACTTTGATACCATGTTTCCAATGTGGGATATATGTATTCAAACACTCCTCCTTGAGTGCTACTGGACTTCTACAAGCCCAGGATTACTGCTTTGATACCATGTTAAGAATCCATGGAGCCCAGGATTACTGGTCCATGGGCCTTGTGAGGGTTGACCCATACACACAATTGTGGATTTATAAATGGGATTGAGTCCATCTAACACAAAATCAATTGGCTTGCATTAAGGTTCATTTTATACCACTTATAAGCTATTTTAACTCTTTATATTTTTCCAATGTGGAATATATTTGTACTCTCGAACAAAATCAAATTGAGCTTAAGAAGTAAACTGTCTAACTTGACTCAATTCAACACATTGGTAGCTAAAGTACTGTTTTCAATTTTCCAATAGTATTACTTACCTATTTGACTTTAGGCCCATTATTGGCAAACCTTGATGTTGGTAGAGCCAATATTAGCTTGTTGTCAAGACTCAATGGCTAAACTCTTTAGTCTTTCAGAGTGTGCTCATCATAGTTACAATATACTTGGGACACTAAAAGTTTTCTGCATTTGATCCTTTCTGAAGTATGTTAACTCTTATATCCTTAGTACCAGTTCTATCCCTTGAAAAATTAGTTTAGTTTAGCTTAGTGAGATTCACAAATAAAGGTGCACTCAAATATCATGTCCATGATGTTGCCAGGTGAGGTATGTGGCTGGAATTGGATAACTAAAGTTAAATGCTGAGAAATTTTGTGAGGAAGAATGCAAGTCTAGGAGAGGCCTGTTGTATGAAATCAAAATTTCACATATTCAGTCATTGTTATTAGCCTAGTGGCTGGTGCTTAAAATGCATTTTCGGATGCCAACTGATAGAAGTGTTAACATTGCAGGCCAGCCTGATTTGTTTTCGAAATATTTTTCTTAGTTCCAAGTTGGGCACTGTTATTTGACTAAATTTGGCTCAAGTAAATAAAACTATATGTTGCCATTACTTGCTTTGTTCATATTGGCTCAGGGTATGTTCTTGAGGGATTTGGTGTCCCACATCCTGCCCAATTTGTTGGTGAGCCTAAATGAGGTCAACACTGGTACAGTGCTTGAGTGGAAACATTAGCGCTTGCTTGTTATTTTTGCAAGCGAGTCAGTCCCCAAGTCTTTGACAGGTCAACCAACTACTGGTTTTTGTATAATCTTAGCAGTATGAATATTTTGTTATATTAGAAGTTTACAATATCTCCAGCTTTCTTGTTGTGATTGATTGAGCTCTCAGTTGTACATCTCTTATTTTCTGTTTTAAGAACCTAATTGATACTACTGAAGTTGTCCTTTACACAATGGAACATCATACCTTTTATTTTCTACCTGCAGAAAGTATATATTGGCCGGTGTTTATTGTCGCAACTGCATCTGCCATAGTTGCAAGTCAGGCTACCATATCTGCAACATTTTCAATAATCAAGCAGGCTCTTGCACATGGTTGTTTCCCAAGAGTAAAAGTTGTACATACATCAAAGAAGTTTCTTGGTCAGATATATGTTCCTGATATAAATTGGATACTTATGATTCTTTGCATTTGTGTGACTGCTGGGTTCAAGAACAAAACCCAAATTGGAAATGCCTATGGTATGTTTTCCCTCTCTAAATATATATTCACATATTTTGTTGTGTTTATTTTGTCACAACAAACTCGAAGCACTGATGCTAAGGTATACATGTTAGAATTTCAGGATTCTTTTTTGTATATGTATACCTAGAGGCATAATTCGGAGGTTTTATGTTTTACTTTTCAGTTGGAATTTGAAAAGTAAAAAAAATTTTAATTACTTCAATTTTCTTAAAAAATTTTGAATGATTAAAACCAAACAGTAAATTAATTAAGATCACTCACCTTATCTTCAACTACAATTTGGGTGTCAGAAAGCAAATGTTGCTTGTTTATTTCATCGTACCAATTACCATTAGTGTAATATTTCTCATTGAACATGTAAAATAGGTGCTCGGTGCTATTTATTTATTTTGTAACCCACTGTGCATTTATTAAATTAAAATGAAGTGAGTACTTTATTATTTAAAATTGTTGATTTTACAGCGTTGAAGAAACTGCTACATTCCTTTTTGTCCTGTATTCTTTCTTTTGTCATTGATCTTCATTGATTTTTTTCCTCATCACTTTTTCCTTCCATTTTCCCCCATCCAACGAAAGGGATAATAGATTTACCTTTCACAACTGTTCTGCGTATTCAAGTATTTATTTGATACATTGCATTAAACTGAAAAACATTGTATGCAATAACAGGAACAGCTGTTGTGATTGTCATGCTGGTGACCACATTGCTCATGTCTCTAATTATGATACTTGTGTGGCGCTGCCATTGGATTCTTGTCCTGCTTTTCACAGGCTTATCCCTGGTCGTGGAGTGCACTTACTTTTCTGCAGTTCTCTTCAAAGTTGATCAAGGTGGGTGGGTTCCCCTTGTAATTGCTGCAGCCTTTCTTATCATCATGTATGTTTGGCATTATGGTACAGTGAAACGGTATGAGTTTGAGATGCATAGTAAGGTTTCTATGGCATGGATTGTTGGTCTTGGCCCCAGTTTAGGACTGGTAAGAGTTCCTGGAATTGGACTAGTGTACACTGAGTTGGCAAGTGGGGTTCCCCACATCTTTTCACATTTCATCACAAATTTACCTGCTATCCATTCTGTTGTCGTTTTTGTCTGCGTGAAGTACCTTCCTGTCTACACGGTTCCTGAAGAAGAAAGATTCCTGGTCAAGCGAATTGGACCAAAGAATTTTCACATGTTTCGTTGCGTTGCTAGGTATGGCTATAAAGATCTACACAAGAAAGATGAGGATTTTGAGAAAAAACTGTTTGATAATCTCTTCTTATTTGTCCGGCTCGAGTCAATGATGGAAGGATTTTCAGATTCAGACGAGTATAGTTTATATAATCAGCAAACTGAACGATCACGTGAGGCTTTACTGACTGCTAATAATGGAAATACAGCTTGTTCCGCAGCGGATTCCATATTTTCATCTGTCGACTCCATTGTGCCTGTTAAGTCACCACTACATGCAAATCTTACCACTGGTTCATCTGGTCAAACAAGCAGCCAAAATGAGGTGGATGAGTTGGACTTTTTGAACAACTGCAGGGATGCTGGAGTGGTGCACATACTTGGGAATACCATAGTAAGAGCAAGAAGGGATTCAAGGTTCTATAAGAAGATAGCTGTTGATTATATTTATGCATTTCTTAGAAAGATATGTAGGGAGAACAGTGTGATTTTTAATGTTCCTCATGAGAGTCTCTTGAACGTGGGACAGATTTTCTATGTATAATTTTTTTTTTTTTTTTTTTGAATATTATGGTTAATACGAGAAAGGATTAAGAACTGCAGCCCTAAAGGTCAAATATCAAATGTCCGTGCATTTATGTATTTGCGTGTTTATTATAGTTAGAAAAGTAACTGAATTGGGTGAAGCTAACTTTGAACTATTTAAAATTAACTTCAGAAAAAGTTTAAAATTGACAATAATTATTATCGAGTCTAAATCAAGTTCTAATTACTATTGAATCTAAATCGAACTCAATCTAAGTTATTAATCGAGTTTGACCTATTCAAGTTATAAATCGAGTTTGACCTATCCAAGTTGGTGAATTAAGATCGAGTTATATAATACTCGACAGATTTGTGAGTCTAATTGAGTTTATTCATATTTATTATTTTAATTCCAATTTAAAGGTTTTATTGACTTCAAATATTTTAAAATTTATATATTTTATAGTTTTATCAATTATGTAGAAAAAATTCGTTCAGTCTCTTATACTTTTAATTTTGGTAAATTATCAAATAATTAAAATATGGAATTTTTTTTTTAAAAAAAAAAAGTCGACTTTTTTTAGCTATTTTTATAAATAATCTTTAAAAAATACGAGCTGGCAAATGTTTGTTGGTTCAGGTCCCTCTTCTACAATTTTAGTTGACTTTGACCATCCCTATCCGTTTGGCTTATAAATAATCAGAACACGTGAAATGTAAAGGCACTAGCCAATTGGCCAACGTTTATATATACACACGTCACTACACACGTCACACTACTTGCAATATATCAACAGTTTTTTTGGTAATTTTTTTTGGACAT
>CATIWK010456841.1:0-27577 GCA_949634005.1 Mallotus japonicus
GTAATTTTTTAATATTTTAAAATTTATTTTTTACTACATTAATTATTTTTTAGTACCCTATTAATTGCAATAATTGGTTTTTATTAATTTTTTTACAGTGTAAAAATAATATAACATTAACATTTAACTATAACATCATTATATGATTTGATATTTAATTACTATTATAATCTTAAAATAAATTAAATTAAAATATGATAATAAAGTCAAAAATAAATGTCGTAAAATTGGGGTTAATATCCTAGTCACGGCCACGTTAGCAAAGGTCGTTTGAGACCTTCAGTCCACACGGACCTTCAACTTGTTTTCTTTTACAGATAAAATCACTTTCAGCTTGATTACCTTTGGTAGGTCTCTCCCATTATTGCTACCCATGATCTCCACATTTTTTTTTTTTTTTTTGGTCAGAAATGATCTCCACATTCTTATCATGGGCATAACTCTCCTAAAATTACGCAACTACGTAATCACTTCCCACAAAACTTAAGAACATTTTCAATAGTATTTTTTATTTTAAAGAGTATTTTTTGTTCAATAAAAAGCATCTTAAGGTATTTTTAAATATAAAAAGTGAAAAAATTTGTATAACTTCAATAGACTCTATATATTTGTAATCTTCATTTTGCTGTATCCAATAAACATTAATATTTAATTTTTTTCTCTTTTATTTTTTACAAGATTTCCCTTTTATTTATTTAATTTTTTTCTTCCATTTGATGAAAGAGAAAATTATTTTCAATAAATAGATAAATATCAATTAATATTCTGCATGGGGAATTGAAATATTTTAGAGTAGAGAGTGAGGTTTGGCTCTCTACATGTAGAGAGCCAAACCAACTCTCTACTCTAAAATAAAAATATAGAGAGTGTATTGGAGACCATTTTTTTTGCTTTCACTCTTTAAAATAAAAAATTTTATTTAAATAAAGAGCTTATTGGAGATGCTCTTATACTATATGATTGAATGTTTGACACATAAATAAAGTGATTTACACTTAATTAATTAAAGAAAATATAAATTTTTACATTATATATCTAACTATCCGTAAAAACTTCCCTTTGTTTCTATCTCACACCTATGAAATCAATTTCCAACTATCGCTGTTGGCTATCTCTTTGTAGAGAGGCGAACTCATAAATCGTTGAGAGTGATAAATTGGTTTGAGACATAAGAGAATGATATAGTACAAGTTCGAGTTGTGGATTCAGTGCATTTGGATTCATGGATGCTGATACGGTGGTTGGAGCCTTGTGCATGGTTTAAGGAGAAAGATGATTTTGGGAGGAAGTTTTGACTGAAGAACACGAGAAAATGAAGAAGGAAAGAATAAAGAAAACATGATTTTTAATATGGAGTAAAATTTTTTTTGTCATGACGAAAATTTTATTGTTGGGAGGAAAAATTTACAAGAACAAATGATACATAAAATATAAAAAATTGTAATCCTAAAACTTGCACATTAATAAAATAAAATTTTAATAAAAATCTAACCAAATTTCAACAAATTCTTTTTTCAAAATTATCACTTGAACCTTACCAAAACATCAATACTTCTTCTTCTTCTCTTAGGGGGCATTTAGTTCGTACTCTGAAATCAAAATCGGAATGGGAAGGAATAATGGGAAAGGAAATGAAATTTTGAAGAAGGTGTTTGGTTTTACTAGGAAATGACAATGAGAATGAGAATCAATAATCATTTAACAACTAAAAATTTTTTATGAAAAAATATTTTTGTAATTACTTTTTATATATAAAAAATTAACATTATAAATTATTTTTATATATTAAAAATTAATATTATAATTATGCATTATAAAATGTTTTTTATATATTTTTTATTATAATTTTTTAAAAAATTATAAAAATTATTTACTTTGGATAAATATTTTTTATTCAAACATTTATTGCATATTTTTATTAATTTATATATTTTATTTATAAATTTTAAAAATAAATGTTAGTATTTAAATAATTGACCAATTTATAATTGATTTGACTTGATTTTTAAGGGAATTAAAAAGTCATTCCTTAAAAACAAGAGGAGAATAGTATTGATGGGGGAATCACATTCCCATTCTCATGTAAATTTTAGCCAACCAAACCCTAAAAATCATAATCGTCCATTCCGATTCCGATTTCTACCCTTATTTTTTACTAAACAAACACACCCTTAGTCTAATGATGTAGACATTTTATAGTTAAATCTCAAAGAGAAAAGTAAATGATAGGGCATATATATATATATTTTTTTTTGTTGGTTGGGGAAGAGGAGGGGAAAAAAGGATCTGGACCTCTACCTCGAAGGGCACTAACCCCGTAACTAAAATAAGTTAGCCCTAAATGGATTGACTTCAACCCACTAATGCTAAGACTTGAACTCGATCACGAGCCCTTCTCATTGCCAACTTAGCTAGGCAAGAGAAGAAGGATAGGGCGTATTTGACACAAACTTTACTATGACTTTTGATATCTCTAAACGCCTTACAGTACCATATAGAAGACCAATTGAAAAGCGTCACACTGCCAACTAAAAAGCAAGCAAAATAGAAATAGGAATAGACATGTTACCCCTTTTTTTTTTTTTTTCTTTCTTGTTGTTGGAATTGGGATGTATTGGGAGAGGGGACGGGAACGTTTCGAACCGGTACTCCAATGGAGTATCAAGTCCCTTTTACCACCACGCCACCATGGCAGGGAGACATATTACCTAATAATAAAGAAAAAAAAAAAAAAAAAGAGAAGATGATGATGAGAATGATTGCTAGCAAACTGCCCTAAACTACCATCAATTTTGTTCTCTCTCTAAATTTTCTTCTCTTTTTCACTGCTACAATTTTGGACTCCCCATTCTGCCACTTCTTGCACAGAAATAGACTCATAAGATAACAGACATGACATGTTTATATAATTATATTTTTTTTAGTCTGAATTATTATATTCAAAATTCACTAGATTTTAACTAATTCAATTCGATTCGAATAGAATCATAAAAACTGCAAAAATTTCCGAATAATTAATTTATATAATTATTTAATAATAATATGTAGAATATTTAAAAGTTAAAGTGACGCATGAGCATATTCCTCAAAATACCTAACAAATAAAAGCAGAACTTTTATGAATTAGAAATTAAAATTAAAAAATTTTTGAGTGATAAATTAAATATTTAGAATGGTAACAAAAATTGATAAAAAATTAAAAACGATATGAATGAATTATTCCCCAATTTGACCAAAAAAAAAAAAATTATTCCCCAATTATTAATTTAGTATATTATATCTAAAACTATTACACACACTTATACACTATTGTTTATATAATTATTAATTTCAACTTTTAACCCTAATCCAAACATTATCAATCAAGATACTTGAAGTTACTATTAAAACCCAAATATATGAGAAATTATATAATAGTTTTGAACCATAAACTCAGCATATGCAAATAAAGTTAGATTAATCAAAATTTAACATTTAATTAAAATAATAAAAATAAAATTTAATATAAATTTGATTTAAAACTAAAAATCTAATATAGCATGAGTGATCAGTGATGTCCTGTTTTAAAAAATAACTTTTTTTGTAACTAATTAATTAATTATTTGTATATTTGTTATATTTTTAATTATTTTAATATTATTTATTTGACTTTTAAATATATATAATAAGTTGTTGGTTGACACAGTTAAAAAAAAAAAAAAGTTGATGGGCTCACTACTCATTTTAAAATTTCTCCAAACATCCAGTCAATTCCAATTGTAAAGTCTATGCTCAAGAAGATTTTTTACTCCATAAATTGAGGCATGTGGTTTCAGTTTTTTCCTTGCAGTTCATTCCCTGCTAGCCAGTTGCTGTTTCCCACTAAAAATATCAAATTCTTTGCTGCAGCCACTTTGCGAGCGCCAAATTCCCCTTGGCTCCTACATCACAATGGTAGTCGTACTTGAAACCTCAAGGCCCCATGTCGCTGTCCTGCCCAGTCCAGGCATGGGGCACGGCATCCCTCTCCTTGAGCTAGCTAAGAGGCTAGTCCTACACCATGACATCCATGTGACCTTCCTTGCCATCACCACCAATGAACCGTCCGCTGCCCGCGACCATCTCCTCCAGTCACAAACTCTCCCTCCTCATCTTGATATTGTTGAACTCCCTCCTGTCAATGTCTTTAACATCACCACTGAAGATATGCAGGTTCTTACCCGCCTTAGTGTCATTGTACATGAGAGCCTCAAGGCTTTAAAATCTGTTCTTTTAGAGTTGGGGAAGCCAAAAGCACTCATCATTGATTTGTTCTGCACTCAAGCTTTTGAGGTCTGCAATGAACTATCAATTCCTGTTTACTCGTTCTTCACTTCATCAACAGCCCTTCTTACCCTTTCTCTTTATCTTCCTTCTCTCGATCGTGAAGTGGAAGGAGAGTTTGTTGATCTTCCTGAGCCAGTTAAAGTCCCTGGATGCACTCCGATTCGAACTGAAGACCTGTTAGATCAGATCAGAGACCGAAAAAATGATCAATATAAATGGTATTTAGTTCATGTCAGTAGATTGCCTTTGGCAACTGGCATACTTCTTAACTCTTGGCAAGATCTTGAACCACTGGCGCTTAAAGCTGTAACTGAGAATTCATTCTTTAAGCAAATCCCTACACCACCAGTTCATCCACTTGGACCACTGACCAAACAAGAAGAAACACTAACTGAATCGGACATAGAATGTCTGACCTGGCTGGATAAGCAACTACCAGACTCTGTTCTCTATGTATCACTTGGCAGTGGCGGCACCTTGACATCTGAGCAACTAACTGAACTAGCATATGGACTGGAACTGAGCCAGCAGCGGTTCATATTGGTCGTTCGCATGCCAACAAATAGCAGTGCATGTGCTGCATTTTTCAACTTAGGAAGTGATGATAACAATAATCCAAAGGCTTATCTACCAGAAGGGTTCTTAGACAGGACTAAAGAAAGAGGACTAGTGGTTCGGTTATGGGGGCCACAGGTTGCGGTGCTTAAACACCCATCAACAGGAGGATTTCTGTCTCACTGTGGATGGAATTCATCCTTGGAGAGCATAACGTATGGCGTACCAATGATTGCATGGCCTCTCTATGCAGAGCAGAGAATGAATGCTAAAATACTAGAGGAGGAAGTTGGGGTGGCGATAAAGCCAGCCGTGGTAGAAGGGAAGAGTATTGTGGAACGTGAAGAGATAGCGAGAATTGTAACATTGGTGATAGAAGGTGAGAAAGGGAAGGTCATTAGACAGAAGGCTAGAGAGCTCAAGGCAAGTGCTGCTAAATGTTTGGATGTTGGCGGGTCCTCTCACAGTTCTCTTGAGCTTCTGGCCAAGGAATGGTATTCTAATTAACTTGAACCTGCATCTCATGGACGATTGGTGATTGCTGTAGCTAGCTAGCTAGCCTAGCCAGCTCTCCGCCAAAACCGTCGTGTGTTTTTATTTATAATAAGGTTGTTTTCTGTGTGCTCCTTTGTAATAAGGTTGTTGTTGATCACAACCAGCCAGGTGAGTGAAGTAATTGGTGTAATCTATTGGTTCTACAACTGTGCATGCGTGATATAATTCTAGGACTACCAGCATTCTCCTCCTCATCTGATTTCTATCTTTTTTTTTTTTTTTTTTTAAGAAACGAGGCAAAAGCCTCGAAACTCGATATAAAGGCACTATTCCATTAAGGATAAAGATTTATGTTTCGGACCGCCACACAATAATTATTTTACTCCTAGTTCAATTTTTTTCATTAAATCATTAAAAAAATTTACAAGTTATAAATATTTAAATTTTTGTATGACAGATTCATCCATATACAGCTTAAATTTTAAATTTTAAAAAATTAAAAAAAAAATTAAAATTATTACTACCTGTCACGTCGCGGGTAGCGTCGTCTATCACCATCTTTCTGTTAAAACCATTCCCCAGTCTGTCATAATCTAACAAACTGCTTATCCCTGGAGAAGGTGTCTCAAACCTGTGACAAACAATAATCAGTCCTTTGGCCAGCTCAGCCAAATAAGGTATCTTCTTTTCTTGTTGACAAATAAATGATTTTCATTTAACTCAATAATCCAAATAATCCGAATGGTTGATCCAATTATAATCCATATTTGGTTCATTTTTGTATTAATTATTGAAAAAAATTCTTACATATTCTGTGCATAATAATAATAATATTATTATTATTTTCAACTATTAAAATTTTAATATATATATATATATATATATATATATATAATTTTTTATATTGAGTCTGGTATTCTCTAAAATATAGATACCCTTACCACTTGAAAACCCATGACATTTAAGGTCATGGGTGAAAAAAATCAGGTTTGAGCTATCCGTCTTGGGCTGGCTAGTTCCAGCCACGGGATAGTCTCCCTAGTTAGGTAGGTGGAGGTTCAAATCCCCCTTCCCCCTCCACCAATCAATATGTAATCGTTGTTAAAAAAAAATATAGATAAAATGTCTTAATTGAAATAATATAATGTATAGTTTGTAATTTGTGTACTTTTCAATATAAATAATGATATTTTTTTGAGCTAGTTTAAGTAGTTAATTCCTCACCATATAGAGAAATGGGAAGGGGAGGACGGAGTTTAAACCCTAGCTACTCGTTTCATGTGGATGTATATATATTTTACTACTTGATCTACTTATCGAGAACATAATAATGACATTTTTATTATCTTAGAATTGAAATATTATAAATATATAAAAAATATTAATAACCTTAGACTACTAATTAAAAAATAATTCGCTTCTGAAAAAAATCATCATTCAAATGATTGCAATTTTCTTTTTTTTTTTTAATATTTAGAAATGGTAGGCAAAAACCTGAAGCAGCAAATTCAGCTAAACAACCAATGAAGAATAATTAAGGAACTCCGCAAATATATTATGAAAGTAAATTTTTATCTATATTGAGTGTTTTATATTCAATGGTGAGATTTGTAATAAAAAGATACATGTCTTATTTTTTATGACTAAGTATAAATCATTTGGTTGATATATCACAAATTCTACCCTAAAGTGTAATACATCCAGTGTAGAAACAACAAATCCTCTAATCCAGATGAAGAAGCTTGAAGATCATGATATAGCCAATATCCATGAGCAGCAAGGGACTGATTAGTCTCCCTGAAACTCTGAGTAGTGCAAATTAATGTTCCAATTCTTAGCCTAGTTCTTGAACAACAGCAGACACCCCATGAACTTTGGCTCGGATCCCGATGGATTAAATCAATAACGTAGCAGCGATATATCAATTCATCCATCTCAGCCCCACATGCAAACTGATTCGGTTGCCATCCCATTATTATCATAAGGACAATGACAAGTGACATGAAAAAAGGACAATGACAAGTGACATGAAATTAACTTTCAAAAATTAGCTTTGAAAAATTTTCCTTATTAAACAACCGGTAATAAAATTAGCTTTGAAAAATTGATACTGTTATTTTGTGCATGTATAATAATAATTATTATTTGAGTCTGTCAATCTTGAATTGTAAGATTATCTTTAATTATGCTCTTTAAAATAAAAATATATTTTAGATAATAAAAAATATTTTAAAATTTTTTTCAATATAAAGAGTAAATAATTTTATTTAAGTTCAATGCACTCTTTATTTTGTTTTATCTTATAAACATTTAATTTTAATTTTTGAATATTGCTAGAAAAAAGAAAAAAAATTTAGATAATAAAAGAAGTCAATAAAAAATAAGAATATGCATGGAAAATAGAAATGTATTAATTAACTTTTTGTATATAGAATGAATTTTGACTCTCTATATGTAGATAGCTAAACTCATTCTCTAATACATAATTTAGATTTAAATGGTAGGTTGAAGTTTTATTTTTTATCATCACTTTTTATAATAAAGAGTTTATGTTAAATAAAAAAGTAAATTGAAAATGCCCTAATATAGCTTAATCTGCTATATAACTAATAGTTACATTTTTCGGTATATTATAAGTACATGTATTTTTTTTTTTTTTTTGAGAATAATAAGTACATATATTCAATGGGCTATTCCTGTGTTGAACCTGCAACACATTAATGTGCACGTGGATACATTTATGGAATAATATATATTTTTTTAAAGGAAGTTGATAATCCAACCTTTTACAAATTTTGAAAAAAATTATACTATTTTTTTTTTTAATAAGGGAAACTTCATTAAAAGAAAAAGTTATCTCTAGCCAACACATTCAAAACAGCATCAAGAGGGGAAAACCACTCCTGGAGACTAGCTGAACAATAAGCCATTTTTACGAAGGAATGCGTAAGCTTATTAGTGGATCTTTTAACAAAGCGAAACACAATTTTTGGGAAAGAACGAGCAATTTCTAAACAGTTATACACAATAAGATCAAATCCCGATCTACCACTAGAATTGCACAAGTTTGAAATCATAGATAAAGCGTCTGATTCAACTACAACAGCATCCAGACTGAATTATTTTAACCAGGATAGAGCTTCTCGGATACTCAGTTTCTATTAAGTTTTTGTTTGTTTGTAAAAAAATTCTTTCTAAAAAAATTCTTTCTTATTTTTTATGTTTGGATTATCAAAAAATAAGTCAAAAAATAAATGGTTAGTCAATAAAAACCACTTAAAAATAAGAAAAATAATCTTTCATTCTTAGAATGAGAAATCATTTTCTAATATTTAAAAATAAGAAAAACTTACTTAAAATGCCTATTTTTTATTTCTTATTTTACTCCTTTTTTTCATGTTTTTCTGTCCTCTTTTTTTTTTCTTTTTTCTTTTTTTTTTTATTTTTATTTTATCATTTTTTTCTTTTTTTCTTCTCTCCCACTTTTTTTGTTTTCTCCTATTTTTTTTACCTTCTTTCCTTCTTTTTTCATTTTCCTCTTTTTTATTTTTATTTTCCCCTTATTTTCTGCCTTCTCTCCTTCTTATCTCCTTTCCCTTTTTCTATTTTTATTTTTTAATTTTTTAGTATAAATTAGGTCTATTATAAAGAAATAATTTGAATAATAAAAAGTATTGATGTCACAAAAGATGATATTTTCCAATTATATTATAATGTTGCAGCCAAACATCGAAAAAGATTTTCCAGAGAAAGAAAATATTTTCAAAAATAAAATATTTTTCGCAAAGAAACAGAATCTAAAATTTAGTATATAATAGTAAAACCTCAAATAATAATAATTCACAATCACCAAATTCTTTTTAAAGGACATTTGCATTTTATATTTAACTTATACATGATATAATTAATTATCCTTTAGTTCTTTAAAAAAAAAATTATCCTTTAGTTATATTAATATTTATTTTTTCTAGTTTTGGCCTGATATATAATATAATTAAATTTAATTCAGCTGCTTGAAATTTTGACCCTAAGAAATTAAATTCTATGAGTGTTTTTTTTAGCATAGAGATGAAACATGAAGGATTTCGAATCTCCAAACTCTTCCAAGTGCATATCCATGACAATAACAGGATAAATAAAGTCGGGCTGGCAATTGCATTAAATGAGTTTGTTTAAAAATAAATGAGTTTGTCTGTCAGGCCGGCTAAATGGACTAAAATTAAAGTAATGTTTTAATGAATTATTTCGTCTATGCTCTAATTCTGCAGATGTTTTTTTTTTTTTTTTTGAACAACCATTAATTCTGCAGATGTTCGTGCAAGTCAATTGGCAGGCAATAAATACCATTTCTTCGTACATACTAGATAAAGACATAAAGTGAAGTGAAGAAGGACGCAAATAATTAGTGTTTCAAGTAGTTATCATATCATTAGTTTTTCATCTTACTTTAATCTGTTTAAAAGGCGGGAAATAAAAAACACTTTGTTTTTACTCTATTTTATTTTAGGAGAAATTATATAAAAAATCTGAATGTTTGAGGTATTTCTAAATAAAATTCTATTCAATTTTTTCTTTTAAATAAAATCATAATCTTTAAAACGTTGTAAAAAAAAACTCTATTTGGATAACTGTACTGACAACAGGAGAAGAAATAATTTTTTTTTTCATGAGGCCCACTTGGATGATTATACTGATAACAGAAAATGAAACCGATGCATTTACCCCCAAATTAATATTTTCTCCCCTCCAATTGAGTGTTTCATTTTGGATTAGTAGACTATTTAGACTGATAAAAGTGCAACTTAGTTATTACAATAAAAAACTCAGCATATTAAGTATATGAAATTTCAACCTAGCATACTAGATATATGAAATTTCAACAAAAAACTCAACATACTACAATAAAAGTGTTTCAAATGGCTTTTTTTTTTTATAATATTTTAAAGGTTGTGGTTTTATTTGAAAGAAAAAATTGAATAAGATTTTATTTGAAAGTACCCCTAAAAATTGAGGTTTTTTATGTAATATCCCCTTTATTTTATGTACTTTTTTTTTCTAACAGCAGAATATTACAACAAAGTATTGTTCTATATATCTTATATATATATATCTATCTATCAAATATCTATCTAACTATCTATCATATTATCTATTATGTATAAACTAATATTATTATTAGTATAGATATATAGAGTGTTGTTTGTCCAAAAAAAAAAAAAGATATATAGAGTGTTGGATATTTTTATCTAGTGGTGCATCAAAAATTAAGAGCCTTAATTTTAAATATCTTAAAATTTGAATCTATGACCTTAGATAATAGGTGTCTCACCCTAAACCAATTGGTATAGGGGTTATTCACATTTGATGTACTTTGAAAACATGTTGAAAAACTATTGAAATTCATTTCATGTATTGTATTTTTTTGTCCTCCCGTTACAACTAAAAAAATTGATGTATTGTATTACATCACTTTGTACTTCTTCACTTGTCTCTTTTGGCACAAAGAAGTCATTCACATCACTTTATTCATAAACCGCAACATTATTATTATTATTACATATGATGTAATATCACATTTATTTTTTTTTTGAACAACACATTTATTTTATTTTGATCAAATAAAATTAGTGCAACTTCCGTATGGAATCATGTCAACATTTATGTGCTTCCATTTTGAGATAAATACAATTTTGGTTTGTGTGGTTTTACCTTTTAGTAAAATTAGTCATGTAATTTTTTTTTTACTTTTAAATACTACATGTTTCATATTTATTTATACTTTAGTACATTTTTAACAAATATTATTTAAAATATATACTTTAATGTAAAATAAGCATTTTCAATGCTAAAATCATATAATGAGTAATATATTATTCAACTAACTACAATAAACTCATAAAAAATCAAATTTAGATTTTTTTTAATTCATTTATGAATAAAAAAGATTTTTAAAATAAATTTACAATATATTTTTAAAAAAATTGGTTAAATTGATTGTAAATCATATATAGAGTACATTTATCATTGAAATTTAATATTATATTAGTTTTTCTCATAAAATAATGATGATATTAGTTAGAAAGAGTACTAAAATGTAAAAAAATATGAAATACAATGTACTTAAAAAGTCAAAAAAATTACAGGACTAATTTTATCAAAGGTAAAACTACAGGGTCAAAATTGTACTTATTTTGTTATTTTTAAGCCCAATTTTATTGTCATTTATTACGATTTTGGGTTAGGATCCGGAACTTTTTTTTTTTTGATCAACCATTGGGGGACGGGGGGATTTGGGGGGCGTTGGTCTCGATCCGGAGACCCACAGCCATGCCCACCAACAGCCTGGCCTAGTGGCCAGGCTTCGGGGCCAGGATCCGGAACTTGATGCTTGCAAAGCCCAACGTCTAAAAGTTTTCTTTTTTCAAGAAAAATCCGCAATTATTGACGCCGTGGCACGCGCAAGAATGAGAAAGCAGACGACGTAAGATAAGAAGCGCGCGAGCATAACGTCGCCGTTTATAACCAATCAGTTATAATAAACAGAATGTCAAAAAAAAAAAAAAAAAGAAGCCGTCGTCTCCGGTTCCTGCTCTTGGCATCCATCTGTGTCTCATAGCCAGGCGTCACCATGGATTCCGATTCATCAAAAACTGCCACCGAGTCACAAAAACCGGCAATTCCTAAAACCCTGGCCCCAGCGTCACCGTCAAAAGAAAAAGACTTTCTCAACCACTTAGAAACTTACCTCGCCAAGCGAGACGGCGTTGACAAGCTTCTCAAGATCTCGCGTTACGCCTCCAAAATTATTTTAGCTTCCTCTGCCCTTCCCGAAACCCTAATTTTAACTCAGCGATTAAAGAGCTTCGAGTCCAGCGTAGGATTGAGTCGTAAAGCATTTCGACTGGGTAAATTTGTTCAAGACATCAACTCTATTAGAAACTCTCATTGCGATACAAAGCAAGAAATTGTCCTCTCTATTATCGCTTATGGAGGCGAGGGACTGTATTATTTTGTGGAACAGTTTGTTTGGCTATCTAAGGCGGGTTTGATCGACAGTAAACACTCAAAGAAATTGGGAAAAATCAGTGCTTGGGCTGAGTTTATTGGATATATAGGCAGCATTTCTATCAAATTTAGGGATTTGAAGAAATTAAATGAAGAGGAGATGTGTTTGGGATCGAGTATTGAAGTTGCTGATGTGAGAGGGAATGGGTTTGAAGAGGAAAAGAAGAGAATGAGAAAACTGAGAGAAAAGAAGTTGATGAAGAAGCTTTCAATTGTGCAGGATTTGGCTGATGGGTTAATGGCTTTAGCTGATATCCGTGACGGGAAAGGAAGGTTGTCGGCTCCGCTTTTGTTGTCAGTTGCAGGGCTTTTGTCTGCTCTCATAAGTACTCATAAGAATTGGGTCTCTTGCTGAGAATAGTGATTGTTTCACAAGGTATGGGGTCTCTTGCTGAGAATAGTGATTGTTTCACAATGTATGGTTGGTTGCTCAGGATTAAATTAAGGCTTCAACTACGGCTACTTATTCCAGTAGGTATTGAATAATTTTATTCTGTAGTTGCCTACTACATTGCAATTGAAGAAAAAAGTAAAATAAGTCTTATGATGTTGGTGCTAGGAGATAGATAGAATATGCCCTTTAAAATCTCAGTGATTCTTGTTTCTATACTGGTTGGATGATAATTCCAACCATAATAATACCAAACATTGACAGTGGATCAAAAAGAATTCCTTGCGTATGACATTCTTAATAGATTCCAGAGTTCTTGATTGTAGAGCGTTTGCTAGTCATTTTATTTGCTGATGTTGATGGGCCAAACGGGGAATACATTTGGTAAAACATAACGATAAAATAGATTGCAAACTAAACTGTTTTCATGCCATTGTCTTATATTTTCATTTAGTAAAGAGTAGGCATTATGTTTGCTTTAGGCATCCTTAGGCTCATCTTAGATCTAGAGAAAGGGCATTTAACCAGTAGTCTCTACTCTTTAGAACAGCATAAATTCTTTAAATGAGCTGTAAGGATTCCAGTTCTATCAATGCTGTGGGCCTGTGGCTTATACTAATTTTATTTGTTTCCTTGAATATGTTATCGTTGCTTTGTTCTGTCCTTTTTAACAAAATTTTGAGCAGCGTTCATGATGCCTTAATCTAGCTCAATAGATGTGGAGTTTTTGCCCATTGTTTGATTTTGAAGTAATGTCTTTTGAGTGTGCTGTGTTTGGAAATAAGTATCTGTTGGTTCATCTTGATATGTTATTATGGAAATGAAGGTGCTCATGTTGTCGTTGGATCTATCACTCAATAAATGGTCTGTATCTCGAAAGTTATGGTCTAAATTTCTAGAATTTAGTTGTTTGGTCCCAAATTTAAGTCAAGCCTATGGCTGTGGATTTATTGATGCTTATATTGGCTTTGGCGTTCATGGCCATTGCCCATTTAAGAATGCAACCATTAGTTGTGAAATTTCTACAGTTCTTTCTACTGATCTTTTTTTTTTTTTTTTGGAAATGTTCTTTCTACTGATCTGAATGATGGGAAACTTCACCTAATCTAAATGCTTTCTTGCCAATATGGTGATAATTTTGTTTATTTTTTTAGAAGCGTGTGTACACTTTATTGGATCGTCAGGAAACCATAGAACTCACAATAATTTTCCATGATAGACTTCTTGAAATCGGTTTTGATTATCCCATTGGCAGGCTTCACTTATGCTTGCGCAGCTGGATTTCAACAGAAGGGGAGAAAAGAAATCCCTCGCATCTGTGAAGTAATGAATAATCGCCCATTCTACTAGAAGGCAGAAGACAGAGTAGACCAGTGGAGTCCCTTTTTTTCTTTTTTTTTTTTTGGTTATGTTTTTTAACAATTAATTTAGTCCAGAAAAGCCCGAGGGATTAATTTAGGTGTGTTTGTGAAGTAAAGAAAATAAAAAAAAGAGAGAAAAAAACACTGCAGGCCGTTGTCAGCACTCAGGAACTTGAAAATTTCTGAAAAGTCCGAGTTTCAGGAAGAAAAAGAAAAGAAAAGAAAGTGCAACGCATTGCCAATATTACACACTCCGAAGTCAAATGTCAAGAATCTAAAGAGCCAAAAAAAAAATGTTAAAGAGTCTACAAGTACCAAATCCTAACAAAAGTAGAATTAAGAGTGTTTTTTATAAAATTTTATAGAATTTATTTGTAAATTCAAGTGAGTGTATTTTGTTTAAATAAAAATTTTATAAAATTTATTTTTAAGTTTAATATCTTAATCTTGTGAAATTGTTTAATACTAAATTTATTTTTATTGATGAAATTTTGTTAGTTTAAATAAATTTTATTTAAAATTTATTTTTAAATAAAATAAATTTGTTGATAGAATTAAAAGAATAAAAAATTATGGCCAACATCATCATGTTTAAGCCCACTAAACAGATTCTACCCAAAATCCAAACAAATAACTGAAAAGGGCGGGTTCGGACATGCATGATGTAAAGGTCCAGTGGTCCACTATTTTAGTTGAGCCCCATTATAACCATTACTTTCAATCCAACGGTTGTAAAAGCAGTAATCCTATCCTATCCTACACTAGAACTAACAACGTGAAATCCCAGCTCCGCTGGTATTTTGTAGTAGCGTATATTAATAAATAATAATATATTCTGTCAGGGTAAGGGATTTATAAAAGGCACGCCAATCAGTGCTTGAAGAATAGAGAAGAGAGGATGACGCTTAGCTTTTTTCTTCTATTGCTCAGATGAGATCTGATCTAAAACTGCAATGCCTATCCAAATTTAATCAAAATCCTTAAGCACACATTATCATTATCCATCCTTTTTATTCTTACATTCAACAATGGAGACAGAGCTTAAACACGTCAATCCCCAACCATCCCAGCCTCCCCTAGCCCCACCGGAACCGGAACTAGTACCAGAACCCGCCCGAGACGAGGGCTCCAGCAAAGACGACAGGCCGCTCCTCAAATCCGACTCTAACGGAATGCAGGCCACGGAGAGTATTGAAGAGCTTGAGAAAAAATTCGCAGCTTATGTACGAAACGACGTTTACGGTCCTATGGGACGCGGCGAGCTGCCTCTAGCGGAGAAAGTTTTGCTAGGGATAACGATGTTGACGCTTGTCCCAATACGAGTTTTGCTGGCGATGACAATTTTGGTTTGCGACTATATAATCTGTAGAATTTGTACTTTATTTTCTGCGCCTAATCGAGACGAGGAAGAGGAGCAGGAGGATTTCGCGCATATGGAAGGGTGGAGAAGGGAGGTTATTGTGTCGTCGGGGAGGTTCTTTGCTAGAGCTATGCTTTTCGTGTTTGGATTTTATTGGATTAAAGAGACTTATAGGATCTTAGAGGACCTCCCTGCTCAGGTTTATATCTTCAATTCTTCTTCTTCTTCTTCTGATATATATATATAGCTACTTTTATGGTTTCTTTTGAATTCTGTATCTGTCCCATTCAATGAAACTTTTATTTCCATTAATAATAAGTACAAAGTTCAATGAACTAATTTTGTTGGATTTATTGTTCTCTGATCAGAGTGAGAGCAAAAATGATCAATCGGAAGAGGAAGAGTCTGACGCAGGAAGACCAGGGGCAATCATCTCTAATCATGTTTCGTACATAGATATCTTGTATCACTTGTCTTCTTCGTATCCGAGTTTTGTTGCCAAGGTTTGTTCATGTTTCTTTTTTTACTATGGCATGTCCGACGCTTTCTTGTTTTAATTTTTGTACTGATTTTTGATGGTGGATTTTACTGCTGAAGAGATCAGTGGCTAAACTTCCCCTTGTTGGTCTCATCAGGTTAGTTTAGTTTGCAGTTTTTGAACACTCTCTAATTGTCTTATGGATTGAATTGCACTACAATAATGAATTTCCTTTGGCCCTGTTTCTTATTTACATTCTTGGTAACTTTCATTCTGTTACTTGTATCTTTCTTTTAGGATTGTCTTACATTTTTTTTAGGGTTTTCATTCTGCACTATGACTGATCTGCAAAAATGATTCCTTGTGTCATTTAGTGGTATTTAAATGGACAATTCTGATGTTCTCGTTTTGACAGCAAGTGCCTTGGCTGTGTCTTTGTTCAGCGGGAGTCAAAGTCATCTGATTTCAAGGGTGTTGCAGGTAGATGGACTGTTAATTGATGTCCCTATTTTTTTTGGCGATGATGATAGATTAAGTGGTATCTGTACTTGTATTTTTTTTTTTAATTTCAGATCATGATATAATGTTCTTTGATGTGTTTGAAGCTGAGTAGCTTATTTTGCTGCCTGCTAAGCTGACCTAATTTACTTGATAATTTCTGGAATCACTAAGCTAATTAGTAGTCATTCCTAAAACATTCCAGCCACAGAGACCATGTGTTCATAAGTGATAAAGGAATTGAACTAAACCACTTTTTCCATAGAGATAGAAAATTCAACTATGGTTCCAACTATGTTTCTTTTGGCCAAAGTAATATTCTGGAAAAATGAGCATATAGTTTTTGGCTAGATTTAATGCCATTTACTCGTTGCAGGTGTTGTGGTCAAAAGAGTTCAGGAAGCCCATGAGAATATGTCTGCTCCTATGATGATGCTTTTTCCTGGTTAGTGTTGAGTGCATTATTTTTTCTACTGCATGCTCCAGTTAATGGTGCATGTTTAATGAATTTTATTATTACATTTTTATTTATTTTTCTCCATTAAATTAGGGAAAAGAAATTCCTCTTTGTAAAGAAATGAATTTGGGACTAGGGCTTAATTGAATCGAGTTTTAGTAAAGACAAGAATCTTGTAAACAATCCTATGGCAGTTGGTGGATTTGTACCATTCATATGTGACAGGCCAACGCACTTGCAGTTAATTCATCTTCAATTTTACTACAGAAGGCACCACTACAAATGGAGACTTCCTTCTTCCATTCAAGACAGGTGCATTCTTAGCGGGAGCTCCTGTTCTTCCAGTGATTCTGAGATATCCTTATAAGAGATTCAGCCCTGCCTGGGATTCAATATCTGGGGTGAGTTTCGTTATGCATGCTCAGCAAGCATTATCTTACCAAGTACAGATATTAATATCTAATTTATCCCCCAAGCTGATTAGTTTTTCTGATACATTGTCCTGCAGCAGCATCCTGTAGACACTGAAACAATTTTTTCTTTTTCATTTTAAGTTATTAGACGGTGGTTTGATCCTTGGAAGTTATGTTCGTAAATTGTCTGTGCTAAATGGATAGGCACTGTGCTGGTGACAAAAGTCTTAGTTTGAGAAATGACATAGGAACTAACTTAAAATGAATATACCCTCATTTGAGCAGAGAATTTGAGTTGTATTATCTAAGATGTTCATACCATTGAGCTGGAATCTTCACTATACTACCCACTTACTGGAAAGCAAATTGAGAAGTTGGTTTGCTAGTTGAACAGAGCACATGCTCAAAAGATATACGGATTGAACTTACCTCTAGGAATCTTTTCTATTGCTGATCCTGTTCATCATAAATCTTTGGAAAGGAATGAGGCTAATGCAAAATCAGATTTGTCATTTTGCATATTGTTCTAATGTAAATAATCATACTTTTTATGGATCAATAGTGCAGGGGGCAAATTTTTAATTTTCTAAGAGATGCTTTCAGGTTTGCTGTTAGTCTCAGTGGTTATTTCCCTTTGCAGGCACGCCATTTGTTTTTTCTTCTCTGTCAATTTATAAATTACATTGAAGTGACGCAATTACCTATTTACTACCCATCACAAGAAGAGAGAGATAACCCAAAATTATATGCCCATAATGTCCGAAGGTTGATGGCTCGTGAGGTATGTATTTTCAATTATTGCCTGTGCTAAAGGTTTTGGAGTAAATTTTCAGAGATATAAGAGCATATAATTTGTATTTGAACTCTTAAGGGCTAGTGGTGTGTGCAATACAAATCATAACCACCTTCTAGTGTGGAAGTTAGACACTGTGCCAGAAATGGTTATGCAAGCTTTGTCATCCTAGTTGTACATTCGGAACACAGGAGACCTGACATCATACAGACATCAATTTGAGATCAATGTGTTAAAGATATGCTTTTAAGAACTTCAAATGGAAACCTGTGGTTTGGCATCATCATGACTTTTGACTGAATGATCTGAGTCCCTTTTGCTCATGGAATTATCTACACATTTTCCTCTTAAGACCTATGCCTTTTTCCACTAAAGACCTAAAAGTATTGATAACATCGAAGTCTGATCATTAAATTGCATATGCAGTGATTCATGGTAGAAACTTTGGAGTTGTAGTTTAGTAACATATAGCTATAACAATAGTTATGTAATGCCAGGTTCTTTGCTTTCAACCTTTTGCATCTATTTCCAAGTGAAGATCTTGGCCCAAATGTTAATGCTAAGTTGACTTTTCTCAAAATTCAAAACCTTTTTAAACCATGACCAAGTTATATGCAGTTCTAGCTAGCCTGTCTAAGATGGTGTTCTTGCAAGACCTTGTTATCTGTCTGTACGTTGTACAAGTTTCTGTATCACTTAGGCATGTTGAGGAAAAGCACATATTAGATTTGAATTTTGATAGGACTTCATTGCATCAATAATAACATTTGCTAATTTTGTGCGTACAGGGTAATTTGATCATGTCAGATATTGGACTAGCTGAGAAGCGAGTATATCATGCTGCTCTCAATGGTAATAATAGCCTGCCTAGTGTTTTGCATCAGAAAGACGATTGATAATTTCATGGACTCGCTCCCAAATGATATCTAGTCTCAATGGAGCTTCTTAGTTTCTGTTGGTATTTGCTCATAATGACAGCCAAGATGTGGGGTGGTTCTTGCCCCCTTTTAGCTAAAAACTTATTTGTTTCATTTGGTCTTGTAAATTCTCAAATGGGAGTTCTGGCCTTTGAATACATTTTGAAATGTGATGGTGGATCTTTGTTGAAGCATTTGTTTTAAGAACTTTCTTGGATTTCATTCATTGGCGTTGTATGTTCATTCCAAATGAGCTTACTAAATACCCTGTAAACCTTTTAGATAGAATATTGCATCTGTAAATCTGAAGCCTCTCTTTCCTGTTCCTGCAGGTTTGTTTTGACAATGCTAATCCGGATACGCCCTCTGTCTGTATATTTCATTATGACATTATGATTCAATTATTAACAGAAAAGATTAAAAATGTAGTCATGTGCAGAATCTGTGTAACATGGATAAATGTAGTTTTGCTGCAGCCATTGTAAAGCTATGCAGAGGCGACTTTTGACGGGCCATTTCTTTTGATTCCACATTTTGATTTATAATCGGGATCTAGGCTCTATTTTAGAGCTTAAGTTGAATGAAAATTGATTAAGTTTTCCTTTACAAGCATGGGCAGCACTCTTTTTTTTTTTTTCCTACCCTTGACTCAAGTTTTCCTCAGATTTTCTCCGACATGGATCATTTTAAATTTAATTCTGTTGAATTGGAAAACTATGCCAGAGAGAAGCCCCATCCTGACTAAAAAAATTAAATAAAAAAATCAGAGGAGCTGATTATTTTCCTCTTTTTCTGCGAGAGATGAGTCATTAGACTTGGCACAGATGAGGTGTTTTGGAACAGTTCCCAGAAGGCCAGAATAGTATTGTTCGCAAATTGCACGATGATCAGCTTTTTCGCATTTAGTATAATGGTACAGATAAATAATTCAGAAATGGAATCGGAATCTTAAAACCAGTTCACCCTCAACAAGCATCACATTGCAGTTGTATATACAATCTACATTAAGTCACAACAGAACATATTGCCAATAGAAGGATCCATACCGTTGATAGACACAAATATGCATCTCCAGAGGCAGCCATTGGCATCTAAATATGAAGGTAAAAATGGATCAAGCACATCTTTAACACTTAAAAGAGGGCACTGGTTGATCTGGGAAGCTTTTTTGAGGCAGAAAGGAATTAATTTAGCATCCTAATGATTTTCAGAGCAGACTGCCAACATGTTTATGATGCACAAAAACTATTGCTTTCAATCACCTTGCATTAGCTTATGGACAGAATAATCCACAGATGCTAATGAAACTCTTCCTTTCATCTTTCCTTCAAAGACCGATTTATAGACCTTTTCAGTTCCCATGGCAGACAGCCTTTCAATGGTGATTGTAGAAATATTGAAGAAGTTGACAGCTGCTTTTGTCGCATTGAGATTGAAGATAGACAGCTGAAAGCACTTCTCAACCGTCTCCTCTCACTGTCATAAGGTTGGCCACTGGGATCATGCCGCACAGCAGATATCTTGAGAGATTCGGGAAGTATGCAATTGCATATTGAACCTACCACAAAACAATAAAATAAGGGGAAAAATGATCTGCAAAATAATATGGATTTTGAAAGTGATGTGTGATTTAAGTGTAAGCTATGAAAGAAAGTAGGTATGCCATGGCTGAATATCTGTAAGTTGTGATCGCAGTGTCAGAGAAATAGAACTTCATGGAAGCAAGCAGGAGCTAAAAATATTCAACAATATTATAGGCAATGTCAAATCAAATATAGGATAAGTACCTATTTTTGCTAGTCGATTTACCCATTTTGGAATTGGTTTCCCAGTTAGCTTGTAACAGATGTCTCTGCAGAAATGGTTGCAATTTTTAACTATCAAGTGATATGTATCACCATGGTAGCTTGCAGCATGCCGCTCCATGAACTCCCTGACCTGAATGGGATCCAAGCATGTGGTCCCTATAAATATTGACTTCCTGAACTTGAAGCCTGGACACTGCCGAGGTTCCACCTCAAAAACACCACTTGTTGAATAGTCATGGGCTCCAAATGCATATTCTACACCATGAACTGTGAAGGAATTCTAGGCCATCAAAATTGGATTAAAAAAGTGTAAACCCTCTGTTTTTTAAAGATCAATTTCAACATCCAACTTCATTATATTTATGCTCAGAAACTCAAGCCAATAAAATTGATTTGGAAGACATCAACATTTCTATCTTACAAACAGAGAACTCTCTCGTTATTAAACCCAAAGGAAATATTATTAGCTAGAACAGTACGGTTGGATAGCATTGATGGGAAACTAAATCAAGATACTCGAGCATTAAATTGTCAATTATAGAATCAAATAAGCATTGATTAATCTCTAGACAAGAAAACTGAAGCATTACGCAAAAGAAAAAGAACAAAATAGGTGTGAGCATTACCTTCCACACCAGAATGGAAGATACCGAGGCCTGCCCAATAGACATAGCCATTCATGGGTGTCAAGTCATACACATTGAGATAAACTGGTGCATTGCCTGGACCATAGCTAGTTGACCTTGGTTTAGGAAACAAACAGAAGCGGCTGGCTGATTTTCCTTTCAAACGAAGGGGCATAACAGATTTCCATCCTTTCTTTGCCCCAAATTTCATGTTTGCTTAAGGGCAAGACTGGAATTCAACTAATGCACGTCGCAAATCTGCAAATATGATCAAATGTAGAGTTTTAGCCTCTAAAGCATGGCATATCAAGACCTCAAAAAAAAAAAAAACACTCAAGGAAGTGATTGCTAATGGTCATACACTATGCAACAACAATTATTTTGGAATCTGAAATTTAAGAAATCAACAATTCATTGATTTTTTAACAAAGATGACTGATCATAATGATTATTCAACTTTTACTATGTTACTGTTAGAAATACAATGTTGCTGTTTTCAACTCTTACTTCCTTTTCCACTTTACAAGAAACAAATTCAGAAGAGTACAATCCAGTAGACTTTCCCCAAGTTTAAAATTATACCTTTGAAATTATGAAAAAAGAAATCAAATCCTTACTTCGTTGTCACTAAATTCCTAACCTTTCGATACCATCATCAAATCTGGTATAAAATTATCTCAACACCAATAAGCATCAAAATGCCGACTCTCTTTCAACTGATCCTGAATTTTGTCTAACCTATACACTGCAACTCAATACTCGAACCTGCTTACAGTTATCTTGAACTAAAATTACTTCAACTCAAGTACAATAACAGAAGGGCCATGTTATTACAAAGAAATTTCAAGAATCCAAAAAACATTTCTTTTAAGAATAAAATTAGTTTCATATAATTTTTTTATTGAATCTGCAGACTAGTCAACAAGCTATAAACCATTTGCATCAGCAAACGTATTTTAACTCTAAATTATTAGTGAAAACAAGTTATATATTAAAAAGGGCAACCAAAACCAGCTGGAATAGAGAATACAGAGTCAAGTCAAAACATTAACATATTCTTATCCAACTAGATATAATCGAGAAGAAAACAAAAGAAGAATGATAAGCCAAAATATAAAGAAGTCCCTCAATCACCATCAGGTAGTTTAGTACTTCAAGATGTGAAAATCAACAAGGAATTCTAAACATCACCCAAACCACTAAAGTACTGATTTTCCTGACAATCAAATTATCTTCTCAATTTGAAAACTCGAGATTTTTTTTTTGAACAAAAGAAGTTTAGGAAATTCAGCAACTTTTACTCCAGATTTTAAAAAGGAATAGCTGCATTATCCACATAAATAGTATATACTACCAAATTAATCCCCAGGTAAACTAAAATTGCAGCATTGCTTTCAAAAACCAAAAGCAAAACTCTAATTGGGTCCCCACGAATGATAGTGAGGGTTTAGATTTTGAAAATAGAAGAAGAATTATCTCAGATCTAGCTTAAACCGCCACAATGTAAACACCCTAAAAGATTGTAATGGATCAAACGGGTATGAACAAAGAGCAGCAACACTGACCAGCAACTAAGAGCTAAGAAAATAAACAGAAATAATTTCAATTGTCTGATGAGAGAGTAAAGAATTGAATGAACCCAAAAGAGAAAAAGCAAAAAAGAAGAAACTTTGGTATCCTAAATCATTCCATTTCTTCAGTGACCAGTAAACAAGAAGCCCCAACCCAAGTTCTCTTTTTTATTCTTTACAGTTTCTCTTGAAAATTTTCAGGGAGCAAATAGACCATACAAAGCTATTGACATGACACTAAGAAAACAAGTAAAAGCTCTCAAAGCAAACAGAAGACAGAGACAGTATAAAAGAAACAAACTTTAAAGAAAAAGAAGAACTCACAGATTTAGAGAGAGCAGCAACAGCAGCCATTAGAGCCCATGAAAGCAATACTAAAAAAAAAAAGAATTAAACAAAAAAAAAAACACTGAATTGAAACTTGAAATCAATAATGCAAGCTACCCAACAAAAAAAAATTCAAGAAAAAAAAAAACAGAAAAGGGCTAAGCAATTCTGAAACACTCTCTCATACCTGACAGAAAACAACAAAAAGAGAAAAGATTTAAAGAAAGAAAGAAAGAAGAAGAATAATGATGATAATAAAACCAACCAACCCAAATTCCCTCCTTACTTTTTCTTTTTATGTTACTGTAACAAAGTTTTTAACTTTGACTGCTGAAATCACAGACAGTGAGAAGATATATATATATATATATAAATATATATATAAAAAAATTGATAACATGCTTCTCCTTCTCGTTCGTCCTCTTCCTACATTTGTACGCGTGCCCCCACATTCTCACTCTTTCTTTTTGTAATAATTTTTCACATACATTTTTTTAATCATTAGTAATAAATCTCTTACTGCAGTCAAAAATAAATAAATAAAATAAAAATATCAATAATAACCGTTAAAATCAGGTGATTTTAAATTTTTTTGTTTAAATAATTTTTTAAATTTAAATTTAATATATACATTGACCTTAAATAAACGATGCATTCTATGGTTATTTTATTTTTTTCAAAATAAATTCTACGTTACTAATAATTACCATTGGATAAGATAACACACTCTAATTTAATGATAATAATAGTAAAGTAAAAGTAAAGTACATGAAAAGAAAAATTATTTTAGAATTTTTCTAAATTAATTATTAAAAAATTAATATTTTTATGGTTTTAAATCTAAATATTAATTAATTAAAATTCAGTTAACTTTAAATACAATCAATTTAGAAAAAGATTATATTTTTTATTTTGTTATATATACATTTACATACATTTTAGAATTTAAATTGATACAGTCAAAATCAACTAGAGAGAGAGGACCATGTTTGTATGTGGAAAATTTTATTTTAAAAGATCATTTCCTTCAATAAGCAACAAAAGAAAAATATTACATGTTAGTTGCTACAACGAAATTGCGTACATCCTACACCTTACCTTTTATTAGAATATCGAATTGAATTGAAAAAACTGAAATCTTTATGACTCTAAAATGTTCATGATTACAATTTACCATTTTGCGTTTTGCTCTCCCCTGCTGCTGCTTCTTCTTCTTCTTCTTATTTGGGTTTGCTAAAGGTGGTTTTTGGCCTTGTTTTTTCCAAAAATTACCAAAATATTTTGCTTTTTTTGTGTAGATTTGAGTATAAATTTCATGTTTTGTGGCTATTTCTCTAGAAGCATATTTATATTTTGTCATTATGTAGATTTGATCAATTTTTTGGAGCAATTAATCGGCAAATTAAGTTGATATTACAGAGAGAATTTAAAAGATATTGTTAGTTTTACTTCGATTTGACTCATCCACAGTACACCTAAAAAATAAATGTTCAATTTTATGTTTTCTTCTTATCTTTTTCGGGAAAATTATTATACTATCCTATTTCTTGAATATATTTTTTATATATAATCTAAAAAATAAATGTTCAAATTTATATTTTCTTCTTATCTTTTTCAGGAAAATTATTATACTATCCTATTTCTTGAATATATTTTTTAGATATAATTTTTTTTTATAAAAGAAAAAGAATATTTTAAGTTTAAAGTGATATATTCTGTAATTTTTCTGTTCATATAATAAATAAAATTTCATTTTTGTTCAAAAAAAATGTTCATAATTTGTTCTTTTCATAAATAAATAAGTGTTCAATATTGATTTTATTGATCAAAGAAACATAATCTTAATTATAAGGGCAAATTATAAAAAAATTCACCACCTTTAGCGTAATCTTAATTATAATTATTTAATTGTAGAATATTAGGAAGTTGTCATGTCGTTATTGTCCACAATATATATGCATATACACTAACCACCATTAATTAATGAAACACCTGATGTTTGCTCTAACTAATTGACTTATCTTCATCATATATTATCATTTCCCTTGACTTTTTTTTTTATTTATTTTAACACTTATAATTAGAAAAACGTTGCTTTCGCATTTTCTTACCTAATTGCCCTATGCAACAAGAAGGAAAAAAGTGTCTTTAAAATCACACAATCTTGCTATAAAATGTGTGTTAAATTTGCAAGAATTATCTTCTATATATAATAATAATAAATGTTTGCTTAAAACCGATTATATATATATGTTCGGCCTCTAAATGGCCACTGCTGAACACAACAAAAATAAATATAATTAGATTTTTGTCGACATCAAAAATAATATATACTTACTTCATTTCGTCCTCTTATGAAACGCACACTTATATATCAATTATTATATTATTATTTAAATTTCATAATTGTTATATAATTTTAAAAAAAAATCTCATATATAGTTTTCCAATGATATATATCAACATAGAGACACAGATCGATGACATGTGGGTGAATTAAATAGCAAAAGCCAAAAAAAAAAAAAAAAGGTTGCAACGATCTTGGTAATTAAGATGCTTGCATGAATGCATGCACATGAGTGGGATTTTGGTTTTGGGCACCGATATAAATGTACCTAATAAGAAACTCAGCTCACCTGCGCACCATATCCTTTTTCAATTTTTTTCTCACTGCTAAAAAAATGTAAACATTTAAATAAAAACAACAAACTTTAAATTTTCACCCTCTTTATTCTCTCTGTGAATTAATTACTTCTGACTAGTTTAAAAAAAAAAATTCAAACGAATAAAAATTTAAATTCAAATAATTTGAAACGCATAAAAATGTTAAAGTTAGTTTTAAATTAATATAAATAAAATTAAAAATTAATATAAAAAGTTAAAAAAATTTATTTTAAATTATATTATCTTTTTCATTAAACATTATTTTAATTTATATAAATTACTATTGTATTTATAGTAATATTAATTTAAAAAATATTTCGATTTTATATATTATATGAATTAGATAGGTTCAAAATAAAAATTTAAAAATTAAATAAAATACAATCAAAGTTAAGAAATGTTAAAAGTTAACTGAATAAAGTCAGCTCAGGATGAAACTGTACATTTGGTAAAAAAAGAAAAAAAAAATTATTACCATCCAATCTCAGGAGTCATGTATTCCGTTCGTGTATTGCATTCTACAGTATACAAAGTCAACGTAAGTATACATATAATATAATAAATATCATCGCCAGCTTCGAGTTCTAACGTATTCAAATATTGATCTATCTTTGGTTGGTAATTTTCATCTACCGCCATTAAACATATCATGCCACTCTCGTGTGTCAATCAACCATCTTCAATATCCATCCTCCAAAACACTTGAACAACAAAAAGCATTGATATGACAAAAAAAAAAGAAAAAAGTTATGTTTGCTTTCATTTGGTCTTTAGACTAGTCAAATTAAATGTAATCACATGTTTTAATCATCTTTTACTTTTTTTTTTTTACCAGAAAAATTGTTTCCTAACTTTATTAATAAAAAAATAACATATAATAAAAATATTTTATTTTTTCCTCATACTATAATCATCAGTATTTAGAATTAACTAAACTTTAATTAATTTAATTTGATTCGGATAAAATTATAAGGACGATAAAAATATTTTTACAAATATCACTATTTAAGTTCAAAATATCACTTAAATAATAACAGCTCCTACCAACTAATTCTAACCTTTATTAAAACCATATATATTATATTTAATACTAAATTTGTAAAAATATTGAATTCAAACTATTCAATCCATTAATATTTGATGTTATGATATTTATAATTTTTATAATTAGATGTTTTATAAATTTCAACGAATACTTTTTTCTAAATTCCATATAATTCTCCATAGATTTTGGGAGCTATTTGAATTTTTTTTTTCTTGAAAAAAATTGTACAAATTATTAAGTTTGGAGGAAGGATTAACAATGGAAATGGGGAGTGGGTTCTACGTTGTCTGGCTGGCAATGTCAGAAGGCCAGACAACGCAACATGAACATGAGAGTGAGACGAGCTTACACGAACTATGTGCTTAGCTCTCCATTAAACGACAACTTTTTTCCGCTCCAAACATATGCCAAACGACAAGCGCGTCCTCCTCACAAAAACTGTCCAGTT
>CATIWK010457026.1:0-13982 GCA_949634005.1 Mallotus japonicus
ACACTATGTATTCAGTTATGTCGGATTATCGACCTTCACATAACTTGAGTAGTCATAATGTCTTGCTACATGCCACTTATGACTTGTAGGTTAAAATGAGAATTTTGGGCCCAATGGTAATCTCTCTAAATGAATAAATAAATATATAGTTGTATGTATTTTTATTTATTTATTTATTTCCTTATGTGTTTAAGGTAAGTGTTATCTTAAATAAATTAGAAATTATTCTAATTTTGGAATTAGATTCAAAATAGAAAAAGGAAGTTTAATCTTACGAAAACTGTTTTGGTAAGTAAGTGGTTTGAAAACCTTAGATGAGATGTCTATATATACATCTTTTTATTATAGGGTTTTCTATGATATTATTCTCCTCCTTCCTCTACTTCTTTTGAGAAAAGAAAATACACATAGAGAGAAAAGAAATAAAGAGTCGTCTTTAAAAAAAGGTGCTAGCACACCTATATGTTTTGGATACCCTATTCATGTAGATACTGGGAGAGGGCGTGCCTTTATTGGTGGCCCCTCAATCCGATAAAAGGATACGAAGAGCTCAAGGTAGGGTGTCATCGGTGTGAACCCCCTCTCATCCTTTTACCATTCTTGCCTTGAAATTATCTTGATAAGTTTCGAAAACCCTCCCAATCGATTTATTCGAATTACATGGATCATGTATAGGAGTTTCATGATTAAATTTTTTCATTTTCGCTGCATGTATAAATCACAAAATCCCAATATCCAGGCAGGAGATTTTTGAGCTATGGGAATAGGAGTAGCGGATGTTTATTTTTCATGTGGATTGATCCTCCTATGCGTGAGAGGGCAAGGACAATAATTTTATGTTTATTAAGAAGACTGACAGAAATGGAAGAGGAAATTAAAATGGCTAAAAGAAGGGACAAAATATTATAGGCATAGGCGATTTTTAGTGTATTAATCTTTGTATGTAAACAGATGTGAAGTTTAGTTCTTGAATGTTTAAGTAATGATGTTGTTAATGAAATTGAACTGCACGTTTAATGTTTGTGAAATGTATTTTTAATGTTATGTTGGTGTATTGTAAACTAAGTATTGCAAAAGATTGACCCTTTATTAACATAGTTGGTGTTAATTGTTATGACTAAAATGTGTTTGATTTAAATGTCTAAAAGATTGCATATATTAGTTTGCAATCTTTTAAAAACAAAAGATGATTTCTTTCGATTAACAAATAAACATGAAATGATATGAAATCCAACTTCCAGTAAGCATATAAAGATTGATCCCTTTTTATAACATAGTTGATGTGAATTGTAATGGCTGGGATGTGTTTGATAAAATGTTTAAAAGAATGTAGCCTGTTAGAAACAAAAGATGCTTTAAGCTATTAACAATAGCTAGTAAAATGAACTTGAAATGATACTGAATTTAACTTGCAGTAAGCATATAACACAAAAAAAAAAAGCCAATAAAGCTTATTTTGCTCAAATACACACAAAAAAAAAACATAATAAAACATTGAAAAAGCATGTTAAGTAACCAATAAAATTAACAAAAAAGATATAGCTTGAGTATATCTCTAAATACGAAGCTTAAATTTCAATAAAAGCTAGAAGTAGCATAAGTAGCTAATAAAAGCTTTTTTTTGCTCCAATACACACAACAAAACACAATAAAACATTAGAAGTTACAAATTTAAGTTCCAAAATATATCTCCAAATGCAAATTCAATTCCAGTCATATTTGTCACTCAAATCTAACTCTTTTTCTTATAGAATGAGTTGTTGTTTGGCTAGATTGAGTATTGACTACGTCTCCAACAGGATCAATGCGAGGTTCCTCAGTATTTGATATAGATTTTGTAGGCTTTGATTTTGCATATTTTGTTTTCTACAAATAAAATCTATAGTGTAAATTAACATGTTCAAATTGAAATGGCTATCATTCACATTTACACAACAAATATATAACCTGCAGAGTTGATTTGATTATGAATTTCTTTCCAAGTTTCTTGAAGCCATCTTCATTTTGTGACATAAATTGGGACTCGGGTTTGTTGCCTAGTCTCCTTTTCCCTTCTTTATGGATGACCCTTTGGAAACTTGTTTTTGGCTACAATTGTAAAAATTATTAATGATATACAAATTAATCTCAAAGCCGACCAAGTAGCCAATAAAATTAACAAAATATCTTACGTTAATAACCATAGTTCCTGTTGTCAAATATGTGTACACTCTGTAACCTCTTGGAGGCTATGAGTGAAGTCTTAGAATGTACTATCTTTGTCCTTGATGCCTTCATATGGATTTGTGCTTGTCACTCTATTAGGACTTCTAAATCTCAAAATGAATTTTTTAGTATCATTGAGCTAGCTACTAGATGTTGACAGAGATGAAACTGTCTAAGATGGAAATGTTGTATTATTGTTTGCTTGTTGAGGCTTAACTCCCCTAAGCTCATTTTTGTAAGGCTCATTATCTGGTTGCTCATTTCTTTTATCAACACTAGTGGCATCTTCTGTTTTTTTAATAACTTGTGAATCATCAAACAGTATATATATAAGCGCTTCCAAAACATGCAATAACTAGAAATCCAACATATAGAATAAATTTATATCAAATACAACTTGTAGTTTAGACGGTCTAGTCGAGCTTCCCCTTGGAGGTCCTGAATCAACAACCTAGAAATCCAACAAAAGATAGTTAAACTGTTTCACATTCAAATAACAAATAATGAATAATAACATTAAGCACTGACATTTATTTGTGATGAATTTTCTTTCAAAGATGGACATTTCTTCTTATTTGAAAGCATGCTTGACATGTCATCATCCTTCATTTCTTTGATAACTTTTGGCCACTTCCATTTTCACTCTCTTCTTTTCTTTTATTTCTAGAAGGTCTACCAAGCATCTTTTTATAAGGAGGAGGCTATGGAGGATCAATTCCTCTCTTCTCCCAAAACTTAGGACCATTCAGTGGCTTCATCATATTCTCATAAGCTGCAAGATATGAAAACTTACTCTAATAGTGATGGACATAAGCAGAAGGATCATATTGAAGATGGTTAATCGTACAAATAGTATGGGGACAAGGGATTGTAGTTAGATCCCATTTCCTGCATGGGCAAGTCCTGCATTCCAAATTAACAACAAAAATATCTCATTTATGTACAACCTCAAAACCTAAATCACCATTCCAAATAATTTCACATTCTCCACTTTCTTTTATGTTGTCACATAGTTTCTTTCTAATTTTTGTTCCAAACTCACCAATCCATTTGTCAACTAATTTTCAATTACTAACTAACCACTTCATCACCATTTTTCCTATTTCTTCTAATATAATGTAGACATTCTTTGTTCTATCTTCTATTATTTTTTCATTGAAAGCTTCCACTAAATTGTTGTCTACTATGTCATATTTCACCTTAGTGTTGAAGTAGGCCCTACACTACTGCTTTGGATGAGTGACCAACATATCTTCAAACCCACTAGGTGTCCCTTTCTTCATCTCTTTCATGTTCTCTTTGAAATCAGGCATGTTGGTAGACTTGGCACAAATCCAAAATAGCAGTTCTTTATTTCTTCCCTGCCATTTTCTCTAATTAGCATAAAGATGCCTTGCACAATACCTATGCTCTACTTCAGGTAACAATGTTGCAACAACATTTATAAGGCCCTATTAGAGTTAACAAATACATATTAACTATAATGCCTAATGTTTACTTCAAAAAATACATATGAGAATCAACAGTATACTTAACTTTAAACAAATATGAAGTACCTTCTACTGGTCTATTATCATTGTCCATCCCTTTCCATCTTCCAGCCCCAAGTCATATTATAACAAACCTATAAACCACAACCATGTTGCTTTCCATTCACCATCAATAACTCCCTAAGACACTGGGAACATTTGATTGTTTTCATCCCTTCCCACACCCACTAAAACCTCTCCTTTTATTGCTTCCTTAAAAAAACAGCCATCTAATCCTAAAACCTTCCTACAACCATTTAATAACCCTTTCGTTAAGCAATATATTGAGATATATAACAACTCAAATATTGGAAGTTGTTCCAGACTTGATCTATGCACCTTCATGGTTGTAGTACTATCTATATTTGACCTTTCTATCTCACCCAAGTAATCCTGCAATAAACCAAACTCTTTTTTATCATCTCCTTGTAGTTTAGCAAACACACGTTCCTTTGATCTCTTCACCTTTGTTAAACTCGTATCAAGCTTTAAATCTTCTTTTATCAAATCCTTTAAATCTACCAATCTCATAGTTGCAATTGACTTGTATTTGTACAAGTAATTCATGAACACCTATTTTATGGTCACTCTCTTATTTTTGAAAGTCATGGGGCAACTATGGTCCGACATATATGTCTTCATGATCAATCCACCTGCTGCAATTTCTTTGGAAGCAAAAATATGGAATGGACAATGGCTTTTAACACACTTGGCCCTCACCTCTTCCGTAGTGTTCCTCATAAGTTTAATATCCCTTCTTTCTTGAATTGCAAACTTTACAAGTGCAGCTTTAAATTGTATTACACTCTTCAAATGCATCCCAAGCTGAAATTGATCTTTTTCAGCATTTGGTTCAAAATCAACATACTTTGACTTCCTTCTACTACCATAATCATCATCTTCTTGATTAGTACTAAAAGCACTATAATCATCACTTGATTCCTAATAATCCGTCAGATTTTCTTTACCCTTACCATCACTAGATTGTAGTCCTTCATCTATATTCAAATTGGCATCATTTCCATTAGCATTTTGCATATTACTTTTGTCTCTCTCTGTTTCTTCCTTGTTGTAAATGCCTTAACTGCATTTCTTGACTCAATTAGCTCTTTATTATCATCATACATGCCCTTACACTCAATAATTTCTTCATTTTCATCTCTACCTTCTTCAAATTTAACATCCTCATCATCTTTATGCTTGTTTAACCCAAATTTGCTTGCCCTTTGAACTCTGACTTCCATAGATCATTTCCATCTATTTCACTTTTATCTATACTACCCCCACCAGCATCTCCTAAATTTTCTCCACCCACCCCACTATTCCCTCCCTCAGTATTAGTTGACTTTGTGTTTAGTTCACCTACCAGATTAATATAAATATCTGCCATATTACTCTCAAAAGAAGCTACACATACTACCTTTTCTTTGGATTCTACATAAGCTGTAATACCAACATAAGCATTTTTTAACTCTTTACCATATCTTCCTCACATGTAAGGTCACAAATACCCCCATTATCACTAGAAATCCCATTACAGTCCTTCATTATTTTATGTTCAGTATGTATCTCCACTGAGTTGTGCTCTTTCACTACTTTAATCATGTCTTCAACTGACATTTCATATAAAAGTCTTAACTCACTTGCTAAAGGTCTACCTAACATTCTAAAATGCATCTTTTCAACATTTTTATACCTCATCACTTCTTTTATCACTTTTAAAAACCCATCAAATTAAAATGCTCAACATCTACTAAAATAGTGAACTTATTTCCTCTCATATAAATCTTTTGACTACCACCACAAAAGACATCTAAGTATTGTTTGTATGTCCCCAAAAAGAAAAAATAAATAATAAAAGAGACAAAAAGTTATTTCATAAACCCAAAAGAAATCCCTAACTGTGTGAAAGAAAAAGGAATATCAAATATTACAAGTAGATTAAACATAAGCTACTTAAAAAAGCAACACATTTACAAGTACAATATTCAAGACATACATTTTTACGGTTGCATTCATCTCCTAAATTTAGAATCCCTATCTCTACGTTTCCGGCTAACTGATTATAAATCAAGTTACTTGTAACGGATTATTTTCCAAATTTGCAAACTTAGCTTTTACTTAGAACGGTAAAGAAGAAGAGAGAAATTTTTCAAATCCCTAATCCCTAATTTCATATCGTTTTTACTTATGTGTTTTTTTTTAACTTTTGATTGTATAAAGAGTAGGTTTTTTGGTCATTTAGTCTTTAATTTAAGGTCATGTGCCACATCAGCGACACAGTGGAGTCCACAAATTGCTACATCGTTTGTTACCTAAGAAACATTCAATTGTAATTTCTTAACAGGTTGATAAACTTAATTGTAACAAATAAAAGTTGAAACACTTAATTGTTAAATTTTGAAAAGTTCAGACACCAAAATAGTCGTTTTTCCGTTTATATTTTTACTTTTTCCAAGACAAAACCTTTTAAAATAGTCTTTTCAAAAAAAAAACTTTTAAAATAGTCACACGTGAACTATCAAGTGCCCTAAAGCATACAAGTTAAAAACTAAGCTAATGTAATATTTATACTTAAAAATTTCATTATATTTCAAAAATATCTGACAACTAAATTTTACTACTTTATTTCTAATGTTAATTTCATTTATTCTATAGTTATTTATTTCTATATAATTTTTTTAATTTAAAGCGTGCAGTAGATTAAAATCAAAAATTAAATGTAAAAAAGTTGAAAATAAAGTAACATGTGCTATAGAATAAAATAAAAAAAAATTAAGAGTTGCTCCAGGCATATGGACAAAATTTAAGGGTAAAATTATGTATTTAGCTAATAATATGACACCACTTTAATGCATACACATAAATGCCCTTACATCATTCTTATAATGGTTGGTGCAGCTAAAAATAGGCAAAAAGTAGGACAATTGACAAACAATTGTGATGCTATTTATGCACCAACACAGAGACTTCAGTCTGTTATACTTGCTCAACTATTTATATTTCCCTGTGCCAACAACACAAATGAAGTACCACATAAAAGCAGTATCTTCCAGGCATAGGAAACTGGTATCAGCATCAGTTACGAATCTACAAAATTGAGTAACATGACTATTTTGGAGGGGGGGCTCTCAAAACAAGCCCAACAAATGCCTATATTTATCTTTCGACCATCCAGCGGCCGCTCTAGCCGCAGAAAAACTTGTTATTTTATTTGAGTCCTACTTATTAGGTTGTCCTCTTAAATTACACATCGCTAATGTACATGATGTCCTCCTTTGATATATGCATCTTTCCTTTGTCCCGTTTACTGTTGGCTTGTGTCCGATCTGGTTGGCCACGCTGAGAAAACACATAACTTCAGCTCAAAATCTTACTAACCAGTTACCTGTGAGGAGGCATTGGCATGCTCTCGCCACCATAAATTTCCAAAATTACAGAATACAGTTCATTCTGGAATGTGCTTACCTTCTTCAACACAAATGCCAAGTACAAATAAGCTACTTCCCATTCATCTGGCGATAGTGTGCCTGGATACATAATGGCATAATAAGAACAAATTCTAGAATTTAACAACTAGTTTGTTACCTGTGCAATGCATGGGATATGAACTTATAAACAGCCAAGATAAAAGAATATAAGGATTTCAATAATAGTAGCCATAAATGTATTGAAAGATCAACAGTCCATGTCGCAATAATATGAAAATTTATAATGCCACTCAGCAAGTCCCATTTCCTTGAATTTTATACATTCAAATATAGATATAGATAAAAAAAAAAATAGGAGAAATAGATATATGATTATATGGAACAAATTAAATGAGCAGAACAAAGGGTATGGTGCAAGAAACTTACTCTGGTCTTGGTTACCATCTCCCAGAGCACCCAGTCTACGCATTAACTCAATATACTCTGGTTTTTTCATATATTCATGGACAAATTCATGCGCATTCTTCACAAAAACCAGCTCCAAACCATACTGCCAAAATTTTCAAATATAAGTTCTATGGTCTATTCCTCCGGAAGTTTCTAGTCCAAGAATTATTAACTCTTGAAAGTCAAGAATTCATATATGAAGCTTGCACGTAAAAGGAGTTTAAGATCACAGACTTCATTTGACGCACCATACAAAATATTATACCTCTTCCGCCAATGATTTGAAGATATTAAAGGGGACGATCCATTCAGGACAGTCAACAGCATCCTGCAATTGCCCAAAAGAAAATTGGGAAGGAAAAAAAAATGAGAGAAAATCATGACTTCGTCATCTGATTGGTTATCAGATAGGGGCGATATCGATACAAAAGTATTTGATATGAAATGAAATATGAACAAAACAAGTTATTATATAAAAGTAGATATCTGCAATCAGAAAAGTGCAAGCCAGATACCAGAGTGAAATGAGCAGAGAAGTACCTCCAAGTGAAACTTGTACTTGATACCAAAAGGGTTAGAATATTTAAATTTCTGATCCAAAGAACAAAAACATCTGTCAGACCAGAGACTGTTAGGAAGAATAGAATTGCATCAATGGAGAAGAATTCACCTTTTCAGAATACTCTTCATCAAAACGTATCCAATAAACACTATTACCGAAGACTAGTCCTTTAGCTGCATATTAAGTGAAGTTTATATTTTCTGTCAATAATGAGAAAAGTGATCTAGCATACTTTTTTAATTCTTATAAAGTCAAAACAAATGTGGTAAGCAATCATAATAAAAACACTTCACACAGATTGGACATGTAGGAACTCAACCAGACAGTTGTTTCTGAAAATTTTTTTGCAGTTGCAGGTTTCATTCCCATGTCCACTTTTCATTTTAATCATTTTTTTTCTCTCTGATGACAATTAGTCATTTAATTCTTCTCTCACATAACTCTTGGTATCACCAATCATATGGATTAGCCATGTATGCCAACAAAACATAAGATTACAAGTTAAGCCTCAACACAACAAATTACAAGCTACAAACGAGTCAAGGAATTAAAATAGCATATTAGAAACTGTTATTAAAGTGAAAAATGCATCTCCCATAATTAATAAGCACACTAACAAAGCACTGTATCTATTAGACCTTGTTTGCTTCTCTAGAGAATGATGGTAAATGTGATCATTGTAGATGATTGCTATCGTTCATTGTTGACCAAAACTTGGCAATGGCATAATCTTTTTTTGAGACATTTATGTAACACATGGAAATTCATATTATCACGTATTATTAAGTTTGATCAAACATATGGGTTTCATGCTCACAATATAAACATTTCATTCAAATGCACTTAAGGTTAGCTCTGTAAATTAAATTGTGGAATCCAAGTTTTCCAGTTTTTGTTTTAGGATTCACATTGAGAAGAAAAAAAATTAATATGCTCAGTAAATGAGAATCAGAATTTTAAAAATTCCTCAGGAATGGCTCCAACTTTTCCACATGATTCTTTGTCATGACAGAAATTAAAGCTAGCCCAAAATGACATATAGATTTTACTCTTAATTATAAAGCCTTTTTTTTTTTTTTACCCAGAGCATTCATTCAGACAGAGAATTTTAAACATCAGGAGAAAAACCTTCTCTAAGTTTTTTGATAATCACATTGGCATCCGGCATTGTTCCAATGAATGTGCCTCCTGGGCGAAGCAAGGCTGATACATTGGCCAAGGCTCTCCTAGCACGTGCTTCAGTAGACCATGAATAATGCAATGCAAACTGCAAAATTTTAAGTCAACACTTCAGAACAAGCACATACAAAAGCTATGAAGAAGTATGTGTTGCGGATTGGAAGCCTTACATGAGGGCACATAATTTTTAACTGCAACAGCCAGTTTATAAATTTTTCTAGCCATTTTGTGCCTTTCAGTAAAAAAACATTTACCATATTGGAGAAAAAAAAATTGACAATCACAAGAAACATTTTGATTCCCAAATTTGGGGCAAAAAAAAGATCCTGCACCAAGAAAAATCTGACCAGAAAATCCTTTAAAATGAGTAAAAGATATCTAGGTCCACACAGTGGAATGTTACAACTACCAATTCAGTGACAACTATTTTTTCAAAATTCTAGAGAGTTGGATTGGAGAACATATAAGCAAATATCATTCACCTGACAACTGCAGATATCAAAAGGAGCATCATCTGCCAGCACTTTGTCCAAGCAAACCTGAATGTAATGACAGAAAATAAATCTCACTTGCACATCTATAAGGTACATGTACCGATTATTCAAGAGGCCGTTTGGTTCATTTTTGAAAGGTGCTCAGTCAAAATGCTTTTATCAGATTGATTGTTGAAAGGTGTACACAACCAAATAGTTAACTCCATAGATAAAACAACATATTTGATGCTATTAAGATAAAATTGTGGTACTTCAATTGTTGCATTTGCTTCTATACGCTAAGTGTGATAATTAAAATTACCTCATAACAATCCCCACATATGAGACGAGCAGGAAAAGAGAACTTTTTGCGACGCTGGTGATGATCAGCATCACCATTGTAACGTGTGCGGCAATCTTCTATCTATAATATTATTGAACGGACAATTATTAAAAAATATATATATTAACATATATAGAAAAAAGAAAAAAAAAGTATATACAAATAAATATTTAAGCATTAAATGATATGTAATCATGCAACCATGCAACGTAGAATCAAGCACTACAGATAATGAAGAAATGACATTACTATTCTATAAGATACATTCTTCTTATGGATTCTGTAAGTGCAAAAAACAGTCACAATTGCAGAAAGAAAAAAAGGGGGAAAAGCACAATCTACAAGGACTGTTTTTGTATCTTCATATTCAACAAACACTGGGTAGAATGTTTACCGAGCCTCCAGCTATATCAACACCGACATAATATCCAATTTTGGCTTTATCCCATTTTATGAGGTCACCACCCTGGCAAATAACATCAGGAGGGTTAAACCAAAGAGGGATAAATAGATAATACCACACAACTGATACAAGGAAAAATAGGTTTTACCTTCCCACAAGCAAGATCAAGGACAGCATCCCCTCGACGAGCATAAAGTTGAACTAACACACTTTTTATCTATCAATAGATGATATTGCTCAAATTATTTAATCATGTAATCGCAATCTAAAGTGTTTATCAAGTACACAATTACCAACATACCCAGTTATTAAGTTTCTTTAAATGGATAATTGGACTTGCTTCTCGTTCTTCCAATGTCTGATTAGTCCTTGCACTATAATGGTCAGCCACTTTTTGAACAAAATCATCAGAAAAATGTGCATCACCTACACCCATAAAATTAAATCCTCAGCTTTGAAAAATAAAAATTGGACATTCCCCAATTGGTATCTGATCAAATGGAAGAAAATGAAAAAAAATTGAAAGTACTTCAGCTCGGTCTTAAAATGCTTCATCAAATCGAACTGTCAAAACTAGGTATTCAGTCTGAAATTCCATTTTTTATTATTCAATTATTTCTTTTGTTTAATATCACCGGAAACAAAAAAAATACCGACACAGCATTTCCAATCCCAGGAGCTAAAGCCAAGAAATTAGGTGAAATTGAAAAGGAATGCATCAAAATTGTTTCTACATATGCAAGCATGAAGCATATCATACAACCAGAAATCATAATCATTACAAGTATAGACTTGAAATAGTTCCACAATTCTATTTTCATCTTTTCTTCTTTCTAGAAAGTACAACATTATAAAACTAAAATTAACTCTCAGATAAAGGGTCTATTAAAACAATAGAACCCACATTTAGAATTTAAAACACAAAACCATACCAAAAGCAAACTAAATAATCCAAAAACATAAAAACTAGCTTGCTAGAAACCAACCAAGCTTATTTAAGGACATGCTTACAAAAATTACCTTCAGGTGTATATCTCATTCTGGATTTGGGTGGGCCATCACCAGCAGAGGTTGATGGTGAATCTGAGTATCCTCTTTTCATGATTTATGATTTATTCAATATATAACTTTAGGGTGCTACACCACTGAATAATAGTGGGGTCTAGTGTGTATGTGGCAGGTTTTATTTCCACAAAAAAAAAATCAGAAAACAAACAAATTGAAAGAAGGGTACTTAAATTTTCTTAGGTTCCTCGTTGGGATTTTCTGCACTGAAGCTATAAGGAATCAAATAATTTTTCAATGTGAGTTTGCAGCAACGCGCTAAAAGTTAAGTTCTGTCAATACTGAAACTAAAGCAAATTGAGAGCTCCAACTTCAGAATAGTGAAGCAGCTTCATATAGACCAAAGTATGAAGTTGCAACGCATGCTCAGCAGCAGCCCCTTGGCACTGAAAAGTAGTAGAAGCAGAAGTTTCAGGTGTCGCTTCTTGACTCTCAGCAAACAATTACATTTATTAACAAGCTTAAAAGAACAAAAAGAATAATAAGAATAATAATAAAGCAATAAGAGAATGAAACATTGAAAAGAGTAAATAAAAATTAAGGGAAAGCGTCAAAATACTACGAATTAGAATCTTTTTAAGTGACTTAACATATCCATTTATCGAAGTTTTCAGCAAACTGGTTAATTTTTAGGCAATTAACAACAAAATCCGTCCAATACAACCACACCCAAATACCAAAACATAATCTAAGAGAACCCAGAAACGAATATCCCATCTGGGCATTTCAAAATTGGGTTCTTAATAATAAAAGCCAAGTTTACAGGGATTGGAAGTGATGAGAAGGGGTTAAAAAGCCAAAAAGAAACAAATTCAATGGAAAAGAATAGAGCAATCGAAAAAGATGGGAACTTTTTGTACCAGGAGACAGCAAACGAGAGCTATAACTGTTGGGGAGGTCAGAATTGTAAAATTATGAATTGAATTTGAAATTTAAAGATCTGTTGCGTGAATGTTGAGGATTAAAGAGCTGTGCGATTGGCTGAAAGAAAGAGGGAAACACCCCGAAAAGAGCAAGACGGAAGAAGAGAAGGATTGGTGGGAGGGGAGCAGTGAGGTCTTGAACATAGGGCTATATCTACCTTAATACGTCGTAGTTTTGTAAATTCGTTTTTGTGTACTTATTCAATTTAATAATTGAATTTATTATTTGGTCCTTCAAGATCCTACATTGATAGTGGAATATGTGCTTTTGGGTTATATAGGTTGGCACATCTTTATAAAATTGTCATAATTTTATAAAAAAGTGTATCATGTCTCTGATCTTGTATGTGTTTTGTGCAATTCAAAAAAAATGCATTTGTAGTGTGTGCAATGTGGTATTTTTCATTTATGGGAATCTGAAAGTAGACTAATCCTTCAGATTGTCGTGGTTTTATGAAAGAGTGTGTCCTATTCTTGATCCAATGTGTTGTGTACGATTTAAAAAAAATTGAATTTATTATTTGAGTTAATAATTTTTTTCTTTATATGGATATTGATTTATACGATTAATAAAAAATAAATAAATGAATTAATGATAGTTTTGTCTATTTAAAATTTAACATATTTCAATAAAATAAATAAGTTTAGGTGTAGGGGTGAGTATTAATGATATTTTTGTCTATTCAAATTCAAGATTTAAAATATTTCAATAAAATAAATAAGTTTAGCTGTAGGGGTCGGGTCGGGTTTTAATTTTTTTTTTTAAATTTAAAATTGAATCAAATCAAACTGAACATTTTAAGTTGGGTGGGGATTGATTTTCGGGTAACTGAACATTTAATAAATAAAATAAGTGAAATAGAAAAATAAAGAAATTGTCAGTAGCCAAATGAAAATGACGCGTGTTCTTTCAGCCCAGAACCTAGGTTTGGGTCCCATAATGGTATCTTTGAGTGGTTTTTTTTTTTTATTTGGCTTTAATATTTGAAAAATAATGCTTGCAGGTTGTGGGATTTGAACCGACAACCTGAAACTATACTTCAAAGCACCTTGCTACTATGGCATTTACGCCTTAGTAGTACATTTTAGTTGTAAATGTATATTGATAAATAATAAATTTTGATTTTTCGGTCGGTCGAATTCCGACCAAAAATTTTCAAAATCATCAAAATGAAAACAAACCCAACTAGGATAGGACCGGAGTCGGACTTTTAGGGGGGACGGATTTTGCTCACCCCTATTTATGTGTGTCATTACAACTTTTTAAATGTTAAAACATTTAGAATGAATTTAGATAATTCAGATATTAAATTTATTTTTTAAGTTAAAAAATTATAACTTTCTACACAAACATTTTTTTTAAAAAAGAACTTTCTATACAAATATTGAAAGGTAAATTCCACTCTTATTTGTTTTACATGG
>CATIWK010457128.1:0-14188 GCA_949634005.1 Mallotus japonicus
TAAAAAAATAAAAAAATCATAATATTATTATAATTATTTTATTATTTTTAATATGATTATAATTAATTAATCATAATCATTAAATATATTAAAATAAAAAAAACAAAAAATTAAAAATTAAAATAAAAAAAATTCAACAAAGTTTTTTTTTTTTGAAAAGTGGCCAAACCGCCACTGCCAGTGGCGGTATGACCCAAAAAAAAAAAATTAAAAAGTGGTCATACTGCCACTGACAGTGGCGGTATGGCCCACGGAATTTTTTTCTCCCCTCAAAAGTACCCTAAAATAAGAATTAATTTCAAAAATTACCATAAAAAAAGAATTACTTTTAAAATTACCCTAATTTGAGAAATAAATTTTTTTTTACCCTACTTTGGTAAATAGGAGTGGGGGTTCTACTTATTGCAAATGCCATCGCATCAGCTGGGATTTCATTGCTCAACCTCGGGATTTCGGTGGTTTAGCTGTTATCAACTTCTCTTTACACAACAAGGCTTTATTATTTAAATGGCTCTGGCACTTGCAAGAGGATGACGATTCTTTATGGAGTTCTGTTGTAAAATCTAAATACCACATCCATCGGGCTGACCAAGCTTTCACAACCACCTCCCGCCACTCTTCTTCAATTTGGAGGTCCATTGCTAACACAGTTTCTGATAATTCCCCTTCAGCCATTATTATTTTAAATAGTTTCAACTTCAAGATTGGAGATGGTTCCACTGTTCTCTTCTGGACTGATAGGTGGTGCAACTCTTCTCCGCTAAGTATCTTATTCCCTTCACTCTTTCAGCTTTCGGTGCTCCCTTATGGTTCATTATCGGAATTGGGTTATTGGTATGATGGTTTCTGGATGTGGAACTTAACATGGCAACGGGCTCTATCTTCTGATGAGCTTCTGTCTTTGAATTCTTTGTTTAGAACTATCCAGCATGTCTCTGTTACTTCTGAAGCCCAAGATCGCCTGCAATGGTCAAACAGCTCTTCTCGCATCTTCTCTATAAACACGCTGTGCAAACATCTTATGCAGCAATTGAAGTCTCTCGACTCCATAATCCTCCCCAAAATCTGGCTTAATTTCGTCCCCTCCAAAGTAGAGCTTTTTGGATGGTTTGGAATGCTGAATCGCCTTCCTACTTGAGATCGGTTGTTTCATTTTAGTATTTGTCCTCTCTCCTCGAATCTCTGTCCTTTTTGTAGCAGATTTGGTGAGACTACAGATCACATTCTTATGCACTGTTCCTTTTCTTGGCAGCTTTGGTCCTATTTCTTGCGTTGGTGGGGTGTCTCTACTGCTTTGCCAAGTCAGTTTTTGTTACTTTATCAGCAGTGGACTGGTTTAATTCAGGGCAAATTTCAACATCGCTTCTGGACTTCGTTATTTTTCGCTATTAGTTGGTCGCTGTGGCTTCATCGGAATGATGCTGTCTTCTCTTCTACAACTCCATCTTCTCAGCAGCTTGAGAAGCTTATTTTTATGCGCATCTCTTCTTGGATGAAAGCCGCTTCTCCTTCTTTTCCCTACTTGGCTTTTGATCTCCTCCTTAGTTCTTGTGGCATACGTTGTTGGACCAATTCCTAGTTCTTCCTAGTTCTTCTGTTTCTGTTTAGCATTTTTTTGCCTTTTTCTTTTCTTTGTTGTCTTTGTTCTAAGGAGGGGTTTTTTCATCACTTGGTTTTTCCCCTCGCTCTTTATTTTATTTATCAATAAAAGATCATCCATTTATCAAAAAAAAAAAAAAAAGATCTCCTTATTAAAAAAAAAGTGCAAAGAAGACAACGAAATGGAGCAGCTACTATAAATATTATTGGTGGCTATCAATAAAAAAAAAAACTGGAAATTTTGATAGTATTTGGAATTAAAAAAAAAGGTGCTAAAAGGTAAGTTTATTTTCAACTTTATTGTCTAATAAAGGTTAAAATTAGTTACTTAACATGGAGAAAATTATGTGGTTTCAAAAAAAAAAAACATGGAGAATATTATGTAGAAAATTAGGCCTTTATTCATGCTCAATTACATACCGAAAGCATGAAACTTAAGGTTTTAATTCAAAGGGTATGATCATCTAAGTCAATTAATTCTCAATTATTTAATTAAAGTTGAAAAATTAAGAAAATTCTAAAAAATTTAACTAATCATGTCCTTTAATTATGGAGAAACTATATGCTATATGAGTTAATTAAAATATGGTAGTTTCTTTTCCAACTACATACATGAAATAGGTTGAGGGATTATTGACTGATTGGACTAATACCATTTACATGCAAAAGGTTGAGGGATCATTGAATGATTGGATTATGTATCATTACCATTTACATAGACTTCCCAAAGTTGGTACAAATCCTTTCATTATCCCAAATATGAAAAGCATGTCTTGATTTCTATAATTTCTCTAATAAATGCCTTCTCTTGATTGATGTTTTCAAAACTAGACCTGTACATATTGGTTCGAGGTTCAATTTTTCAGTCAACTGATTTAATATAATGTATAAAAAAAAAATATTTAACCGTTTGAAAATTACATGGTTAAATTATTTTAACATTAATTCATAAATAATCGACAATATATTTTGTGTTTAGTTAAATATTAATTTGAAATAAATATGCTAATAAAAGAAATTTTTAAAATTTTTTAGTATTTTTAAAATATTTATGGTTTAATTTTAACTTCGGTTGAATTTTTGGCTGTTTTTTATTTGAACGGAAAGACAGACTAGTCTAGTTCAATTTTAAAAGCATTTAAAAAGAAGTTTCAAATATCATTTGTCTATATTTTCAAGTTTTTAAATATTAAAGTTTACAAATATATAAATATTGTGAACCTATATATTTATAAATAAAAGTAATTTTACTTATTTTGTTGAAAGAAATGATTTAATACTTGACAATTATTATTTATAATTTTAAATGTTAACATTTATTTTATATAAATGTTTATATAAGTTTACAATGATAATACTAATTTTATATTTAAAACAAATATTTATACTTAAAAATTATAGTACTATTTTTATTTTTAGAATAGTTGCAAATATAATGAAATTAATATACATATTATAAATAAATTATGATATATTTTTTATTTTTTTATTTTAGAAACACATGTTTAATAGCAATATTAACTATATATTATACATGCAAAATAAAAATTAGTTCTATGAAAAATGTGTTAAACAAATATATTAGATATATGTTAGCATAATTGGCATATTATGTTGACTAAGGCTAAACGGTATAAATTGTGGCTATATGAAAGAATATATTATCATTTGATGGGTAATATTGTGATATTAACATATAAAAAAGATAAAATATATCCTCATGAATAATTAAAATTTTAAAATTAATTTTCAACTAATACTTTAAATATAAAGATGAAATCTTGTATTGCATTAATTTAGATGGGGTTTGTTAGCTAATGTTTATTTTTTCAGTTTTGTTGTTATTCAGTTTAATTTGGGTCATTAGTTATCTTTTTGATATATTAATTCGTTCCACTTTTTCTGTTTGTAAGTTTTGTCACTTGTAACGATAAATATTATATTGTTGAGCTGAATACAAATATACAATACCTTTATTTCTTCCAAAAGCATTACATGGTATCAGAGCTTGAATACCATCATGGCTGATCAAATTGTTCCTGTCTCTACAACAACAACTTCTATAACCTCCTATAGCTTTGCTATCAAACTTTCATCCCGAAACTATCTAGCATGGAAGTGTTAGTGTTATGCCCTAAGCCTATTACGTAATGGTCATACTTTGACTTTGTCATATTAATAAAGAGACATTTTTATTATTACTGACTAATTCTAGTATTATCCTTAATTAGTTAATTCTACTAAGATCATCAAGTACGTGACTTGATAGTAAAACTCTTAGGTGATATTTGAATTATAATCTAAATATCCCTAGTCGATTATTGTTGTGGGAACAACAATAAATAAAGACTAGTATGAGGTCAACTGATGATTAAGTTTTACTGATCATGTATATGAGATATTAAGTCAAACTCATAAGTACATATTTAGAGAAATGATGTACTGGATCGACCCACTATGAGAATACCACATGGATTATTGTCATAAGTAATTCTCATCACAGTAGTATTATTTGAGTCCTCTAACTTGAGATCACCATGATTTCCTGCATGATAAGTTCTGTATTTTGACACATCCTACGCCATCTTTAAACGGATGATAAAACAGGTTGTGATTGGATATAGAATAAGTTGTGTGAGGAATGTGAGTGATTAAAATAAAATTTTTCCCTCAGTTATTTTGAGAAGATATCTGTTGGGCCCCTCGATGAGTTAGACTGAAGAGAAATGCATGGCCATGCTAGAATGATAAAGAGTTATCAGTATCAATTTACTTGGGATTGAGAAACAATATGATTGAACAATATAAGCATTTCATAATCCATGCCTTATGTTCAATCAGGATATTATGTAACAAAAGGACTATAGTACAGACTGTGTATTAGATTATATCGGATTATTGGCCTTCGCATAACTTGGGTAGTCATAATGTCTTGCTAGAGACCAATTATGACTTGTGGGCTAAAATGGAAATTTTAGGCCCACTGCCAACGTTGTGTGAACTTACAAGGTCGCACACTTAGAATGGGCCCAAAGCAAACCCAGTAATAATCTCTCTGAAAGAATAAATAAATAAATGAATAAATGAATATATATATATATATATATATATATATGTATGTGTGTGTGTGTGTGCGTGTGTGTGTGTGTGTGTGTGTGTGTGTATGTATATATATATATATGTGTGTGTGTGTATGTGTGTGTGTGTGTGTGTGCGCGCGCGTGTGTGTGTGTATGTATATTTATATTTATATTTATTTATTTATTTTCCTTATTTATTTAAAGTAATTGTTATTTTAAATAAATAGAAAATAATTCTAATTTTAGAATTAGAATCAAAATTAGAAGGAAGTTTAATCTTACTAAAATTGTTTTGGTAAGTAAGTGGTTAAGGAAACCCTAGATGGGATGTCTATATGTACATCTCTTTCTCTAGGGTTTTGTAAGTGATTATTCTCCTCCTTCCTCTACTTCTTTTGTGAAAAGAAAAGGAAAACACTAAAAGAGAAAAAAAAAAGAGTTGCCTTTAAAAAGGTGCTAGCACACCTATATAGCTTTGGCTATTCTGTCCGTGTGGATACCGGTAGAGGGCGTGGCTTTATTGACGGTGTCTTGATTCGACAAGACCTATACAAAAAGCTCGAGGTAAGGTGTCACCGATGTGAATCTCTTCTCATCCTTCTAACATTCTTGCCTTGAAATCGTCTTGGTAGGTTTTTGGAAAACTCTCTTAATCGATTTATTCGAATTACATGGATCCGGTTTTGGGTTTTTGTGAATTAAATTTTTAATTTATGCTGCATTTTGTATCACAAAAACCCAACAAAAATTCCCTTCAAGTATTGACCTTATGCCTTTCAAATGGCTACATTATTAATTAACAATTTACCTTCCCATACCTTACATAATAAATCACCACACTTTCTTTTACACCGCAAACACCCACACTACCTCACTTTCAAGCCCTTTGGATGTGCTATTTTTCTCTTTCTTTACCCCTACAACACCTACAAATTTTTGTTTCGCACCTCTTTATGTTTGTACTTAAGCAACAGTCCAACCCATGCTGGTTATCTTTGTTTAGACATGCAAACCCATCAGATATACACTGCCCGCAATGTTAAATTCATTGACAACGTTTTTCCTACAAAGAAATAGTCCCATCTACAGTCAACAATGGAAAGGATACTCCTCCATGGCTCCAACTCTCCGGGCATCCACCAACCTCACACGGCTCCACCACTTCTCTAGGTAACTCTCTTCCAACTACTCTATCTTCTCCCTGATCCATATCCTCTCCACCTTCCCCAATCTCATCTCTACCCTCCAACTCTTCTTCCACCCTATCTCTACCACTTAATTCCTCTCCTTCAGGACTTTAACTAGTTGTTGACCTCTCCAATTACTCCAACATTGATATTATCACTCCCCCACGCCAACATCCTATGATTCTTTGACCCTCTACCTTAGCTAAATGTCAGGCTCACCTCATTACCATTCCCACTTCTTGTACCGAACCTAAAACCTTTGCTCAAGCTAACAAAATCACTGAGTGGTGCTAGGCTATGCAATCAGAGTACAATGCTCTCATTCATAATAAAACATGGACCCTTGTTCCCAAACCCCCTAGAAAAAAATATTGTCTCTAACAAATGGCTTCTTAAGGTGAAAAGAAATGCAGATGGTTTTATTCAATGCTATAAAGCAAGTTTGGTTGCTCGTGGTTTTACTCAAGAGAGCGTTGTGGACTATATTGAGAATATTAGCCCTGTGATCAAATTCACTACCATTCGGAAAGTCATAGCTCTTGTTACTGTTCATAAATAGGCTATTTGCCAACTTGACATTTCTAACCCATTCTTGCATGGTTTTCTTGATGAAGAAATTTACATGACACAACCCGCTCGCTTTACTGATAAGGCACACCCTGATTTTATTTGTAAGCTTCACAACTCCCTGTATGGACTTAAGCAAGCTCCGAGGGTGTGGTTCTATAGACTCCATACTTTTCTTGTACAACTTGGTTTCCATGCCTTGCAACCTGATCCATCTCTCTTCATTCACAATTCCGGTGGTGACAAACTATACATACTCGTCTATGTTGATGACATTTTGGTCATAGGTACGTCTACCACTGCTCTTGATCATTTTATAAAAAAACTTAGTACCAAGTTCCCAGTTCGTCAACTTGGCAATCTGAATTTTTTTTTAGGAATGGAAGTTCAATCCTGTGCTTTAGGTCTGATCTTGACTTAAAAAAAGTATGTTCAAGAATTGTTATCTCAAGCAAACATGGCTTCTTGCAAACCAAGTTATACTCCCATGGTGTCCTCACCACCTTTAACCAAAATCGATGGCTCTCCTTTTGAAGATGGTGCCTTATATCGTCAAATTGTTGGTGGACCTCAATATATAACTCTCACAAGGCAAGATGTTGCCTTCTCGGTCAATAAGCTATGCCAATACATGCACTCTCCTACAACTCTGTATTCGCAAGCTGTCAAATGGCTCTTGAGGTACCTTCAGCACACTAAGGCATACGGTCTCTACTTTGCACACTCTTCGGGTCTTCAATTACAATGTTTCACTGACAGTGATTAGGCCGGCAGCACTGACGATCGAAGGTCCACTAATGGCTGTGCCATCTACCTTGGCTATAATCTCATTTCACGGAATGCTAAGAAGCAAAGCATCGTGGCTCGCTCTTCCACTGAAAGCGAATATCGAGCAATTACTAATGCTACTACCAAAATTCTATGGTTATGCTCCATACTTCAAGAACTCGAGTTCCCTACTTCCACCTATGCACTCATGTGGTGTGATAATGTCAGTGCGATTCCCTTAACACAAAACCCCGTTCTCCATGCAAGAACCAGACACATTGAACTGGATCAACATTTTATTCACGAAAAGGTTTTCAAAGGTGTCATCTCCATCATATATATTTCCATCAAAGATCAAATCGCAGACATCTTAATAAAACCTCTCAGTCGACAGCTATTTGAAACTCATCGATCCAAGCTTCGCCTTATTCCTTAGGTTTACTCAGCTTGAGGGGGGTTGTTATGAATATACATGACTTTCTACTCTTTCGCTTATGTTTGTTATATCAGTTAGTAATCAGTTGTATGTGTAAGTTTTTATGTTCATCTGGTACTCTCTTCCTCTTCGGTCTCTCTTGTAATCTAATGTGTATATATACTGTCATGTACTTATTGTTTGTATTCATTTCAATTCATAATATATTGAACATCACCTTTTCTAAAACTATTCTTCTTATTAAACAATTACAATTAAAATTTTAATAAATCACTATGTGATAATATAACACTATCAAGATTGAAAAATTGGATTGACGTATAAATAAAATAATATTCTTATTTTAAAAAAATTATTAAATTAAAGTTTCTTAAGTAAATAATTAAAATTAAATTAATTAATTTTTTTTTTATATTTGTAATTATGTTTTTAAAAATAAAGCATATAATTTATTTAACAATAATATTTATGTAAGAAAAGTAGTATAATTATCATTTTTAGATATTTTTCAAAATTTAATAAAGAATAGTTAAAATTAAATTAATGAATCTTTATCATTTATTTATTAGTTGAAATTCAAAATTACATTAAATTACTTTTTGAGTGAACAAAAATAATATTAAAAATATTGAAGAAATAAAGTATCGCAGTTTAAATGAAAAATTATTAAAATTGTAATTAATTATAAGTTTAATGAGACTGTAATATTAAATTATTATATAAATAAATATAAATTTTTATTATTTTTAAATTTTTTATTAAAAATAGCTAATAATTTTTTATTATCTTATGATTAATTATGGCCATAATATTTTTTTTATATAAAAATAGTTAAAGAGATGAGAAAAATATTAATTATAAAAAATATTGAAGGAATTCAATGAATTATAACTATATTAATTTAATATCAAATTGTTATATAAATAAATATCTATTATTTTTAAAATTTTATTTAAATATTAATAATAATAATATTAAAGTACCTATTTAATAATTTATTTACTATTATGAGTTGAAAATTTTGTTTGTTGACGTGAGTTTACATATATTTAAACAAGTCGATCATAACTGAACAATTGCTAATGTTCTGGATTGGCAACATAGCTATTGATAATTGGACTATGTTGATGGTGGTGAATCAACCATTTAATAAGGGAAGTAGTTGGTTGATCATTTAAATTTGAGAAGGATATTAGTTAGTCCCGTAAATTTGATGAATTATTAGAATATGATGAGCAGGTGGTAGCTAAAGGATTAAACGAGACCATATTAAATAGACAACAGAGTATATATATATATATATATATATGTTTTGTTACAGCAGGGCCACAATCATTTAAAAAAAAAAAAAAAGGTTTTTCCGACTTCTGATTATTATTATTATTTTTTTGAATCACGACTTCTGATTATTTAACATACACAAGAGCCATGAATAAAGATTTAAACAAGGATGACTATTAATTATGTATGCCACCAAGCAACTTAAAACCGAACAACATCAAGATGATGACTATAATAACTTGTAAATATTAATGATGATAGTAATCGATGCCATGTTCCGGTGTATGCTTTCGAGTAAGTTTTATGTAAACACCATCACCAAATCCTATAAATGGAAATCGGAAAATGTCTCCTCCCTTGATTTTTGTCCACCTTCAAGTTTAGATGTTCAAAAATAGAAGTTATGATTGTCATTATAAAATATATACACAAAATTCATAATGTAGTATGTTTATTATGTATGTATACCTATATTCAGTGACAAGGACATGGAAAAATATAGCCATGACAACCTTGCTGTACTCAGCTCCTGCACAAGGTCTTGAGCCACCTCCAAAAGGTGTGATGTTCTTTGCCATTGGGATAGAACCCATGTTCTTAATTCATATGGAACACAAAAATTAATCAGATTCAACTATTCATAATTGAAAGATATTTCAAGAACTAATTAGTAGACTTACTTCCCATCTTGATGGATCAAAGGTAAGAGGTTCTCTGTATGTGTCAGCATTTAGTAGAGTAGTTGACATTACAATCATTACAATCCAACCTTTTGGAATTGTGTACCCTTCAAGGTGGAATAATTAGTTAAATTCCAAAAACTAATTAATTGATTGAGCAATGAGTCAACATCTCTAAAAAAGAATAATGAAATGTTAATTTAATCCTGAATACCTTTATAGTATTAACCAAAAAATATTTTTACCATTATAATCTAGCTATTAGAATCATGGTTAGCTTACCATTAACATGAATATCTGTTATTGCCTTCCTAAATACTCCAGGAACAATGACTGTCAACCGGTTCGCTTCATCCACAACCTGCAATACATATATATATGATCGTCAATAATTCAACGCTTTAGAAAAAAATTATAACTTGAATATATATATATACACACACATACACACACCCAAAATAAATTACAATATATTTAATAAAAATTATGATTTTATTCCAATAACATATTTTTTAAAATATTTTTACAATACGAATTTATATATTATATATCTAAAATCAAATTACTAAATATTAAAATTACGAGTTGACTCACGAGCTTCTATTCAAACTTGTTCGCGAATTTCACAAGCCGAGTTTTGCATAGTTTGAGCTCGGCTCGTTTATTAAACGAGCTTCAACATATGAGCTCGAACAAACTTTTATTGAACTGAATATCAACCTGCTCGCGAGCGGCTTCACTCGGTTACGCCCTTGATTAGGATGGAGCTTAATTGATATCTCGAATGGAAGTTTAATTATATTATATACAAACGTATGTCAGGGGAGCATTTTTGAACCGAACAAAAGTTCTGTTTGGTTCTCAAAATATTATTTGCTCTTCAGGTTGTTATATATTGATGCTGGTTTTGGTGGTTTAGTTTAGTCTGATTGTAGTTGGGTTGTGACCACTATTCTCTAACGTTCTGAAGGCTATGATCATGCTAGTTTAGTTTTTAATTATATTTCTCATATGTCGTCTTGTTTTGATTTCATTTCCTTTCGGTTGTTCCTAGATAAGCTAACAAAGCTGCTCATTAATGGCTAGGTGGGCACTTCAGCTTCAGGAAGATACTCCTTGTTTTGAAGAAGTGCCTGCTCAGGTTTATCTCAGTGTATTATATATCAAAATAATAATAATAATAATAATAATACATTAAGACTCACATGACGAGTATAGATCATAGATTTATATTCTTTCCATGTAAGTCCAGAATCTTTATTTTCTCTGTTTCTGAGAATTGCCTCATTCTCCTCCTGAAAAAGGAAAAAGAAAAAAAGAAAAAAAATGTTGAGTTTAAAATTATTGAGCTAAATTTTATCGTTTGATGTTTTTATAAAAGAATATAAAATTAAAATGATAAGAACATGAGTTTATATTTTCTAAAAATATTACTTAATTGATTTTATTTTTATTTTATTAAAATTATTTAATTATTATATTTGAATTATTTTATTTTATTTAAAGTTTAAAATAATTGAATAAGATATATATTAATTTGCAACCGAGTTAATAGCTATTTGAAGTATAAATGAAGAAAAAATATATATTATATTAAGAAAAAATATTGAGAAACTAACCGTCATTTTCTCCACAATTGAAGGGTTTTCAGTGAGAAACTTAATGGCAAGAGCAAGAGTAGAAGCTATACCCTCCAAGCCAGCAAGCATAAGCCCAAACATGGAATAAATAGCTAATTTTTCAGTCCAAAAGTAGCCTCTTTCAAGGTCCTCCACAATTTGATCCATATAGTCTCCCTTACGATTCTCTGGGTATTGACTACGTCTCTCATGGAGCAACTCAGTGATTAAGTTTATGGCCTTCTTCTGAGCCTTTAAACATTTATGGAAAGCTGTACCAGGAATATTTAAAGGGATGGACATGAATGCTTGCTGTATGTTGCTCAAACTTTCACCCAAGTTTTCTCCTGACTTTTCTGAATCGTAACTAAATAGTATTTTTGTTGAAATATCACAAAACATCTGTAAAGAATTTCAAGTAAGAACTCATATCATCAAATATGCTATATTTAATTTAATATAATAAAAAAAAGTTCCACCATTGCATATGCGGCCTAAATCAATATTTGGACGTCTAGGCAGAGATACCTGAATCTTCGATCAGTGGGAACACCATGGAGTTAATCATTAGATGATTTTATGGATGGGATTCACATTTGTATTATCCCACACTTATATCCACTGACACTAACACCTAACACGTTGTAGTCTCTGTGCATGAGGGCAAGTTCCACAAAAAAGAAAAGAAGTTTCATTACTTACAGATGAACAGGCACTTTTGACTTCGGTGCTGGCCTGCTTGGACCAAACTTCTAGTCTCTGTCTTATGCTAGTCTCTAGCTGAGGCATGAGCTTCTCCTTGATGGAGTCAAGGCCAAAGTAATCTAAAACTAAGTTCCTTTGGTACTTGTGTTTGGATTGGTCACTTGAATAGATTTCTCTACTGTCGTGATTCAGCAGCTTAGAAAATGAATCCATGAACCATGTTTCAACCAATTTTCCTTCTTGTCGAAGAAGATAATGGTTGAATTCAGCATCCGATGATACGATTATTGGCCTACCCATCAAACTTGTTCGAAACAATGGTCCATATCTAATTAAAGCCAATACATATATATATTATTACACCATAAAAATTTAATATCAATTTATAATTAAGTAATAATTTGTACATGAAAAGAAAAAGAAAATTGCTCACTTTATCAATCTCTTCTTGAAAAAAGTTGGGATATCTATAGATTTGCTTGGAATGATGAATTGTATGGTCTCACCAATCAAAGGGAAGCCCATGGAACCCGGAGGTAGCTTTCTATGGCACTTGGGGTTCCTCCACCTATAAATCCAATGTGTTACTGCTATCACAATCAAACTCGTAATGAATAGCAAGCAAATGGACCAAATCTCCATTTTTATCTATCCAAAATCACTAACAAAACACACAATTGGACCCAATCTTCTCGGCCTTTATATAATGGTGGATCTGTAGATGACACTCGTACAACATACTCTATGTTTGTTGCTTCAGCTACTCTACTACCTATACTATAGTAGAATTTGAAAAGTCAAACCCATAGTCGGGTGAATTGTAAAATCATAGTTTTAATGTTTCAAAAAAGCTACACTACCCCTTAGCTCGTATGGTAAACTATCATGAAATCAAGATATTTGATTGACAGTATGGTCCAACCCCTTTGCTCTCCCTTTTCAACCCATTAGACTTAGGTATCTAGCCTAGTTGTTCGAAGGAAAAAAAAAATGCTACACTACTACAAATTGCACATGTAGCTGTAAAACTTTTCTATAGATATAAAAATTGTGGCTAAATATAATTTACCCACAGAAATTATAACTCTATAGCAAATTGTACAAGTTAAAAGTTAATTAACAACATGCATTAAAAGTTATGTAACTTTTGTTCAAAAAAAAAAGTTATGTAACTAAAATATTTAATGTATATATTTAGTCACAAGTAATTAGCTATAAAAATTAAAGTCATAGCTAATAATATCAATTAGCCATAAATATATTAAAATACTAAAATTTTAGTTTTAGCTACAACAATAAATAAATTTGTAGCTAATTATATAAAATTTTAGCTAGAAAAATTAAAAATAAAATTAATATACATGTGAAATTAAGTGTCTAAAATTCTACATTGAAAACAAATAATAAAAAAAATTATCATTTCTATTAATAAATAGATATCATTAATTTTTTTTTATGTTAAATGATATAGATTTTTTTAAAAAAAATAAATAATGCTACAATGAGTAGCATTTAAGTTAAAACTAAAATTTAAATTTTAGAAAGATAAAAGGATATCACATTATTTTATTGGCAATCCATATATATTATTTGTAGCAAATAAGTTTGTAGCTGTATATATTCTATTTGCTATACAATATATTTTTGGGGGTACTAATTTAAATATTTTGCTACAAAATTTCTATTTGTGTAACAATTAAATTTAACATATTTTTGCAATTGACCTTCATTATTATAACTTAAATAACTAAAAATATAAAAATAGCTACATAATATTTAACTTCCGTAGCCAACTTTTGGTCATATCATCTCTTACTATGACAGGCTACAGAACCTATTTTCTTGGCTAAAACATTTAGGCTCCATTTGTTTATGGAAAATATTTTATCTTTGGATGAGAAAATATTTTCTGATGTTTGGCTGCAATATTAGAAAATAATTGAAAAATATCATCCTTTATGACATCAATGCTTTTCATATTCAAATTTTCTCTTTGTAATGGATCTAATATATATTTTTTACAAATTATCTCTTTATAATGGACATGATGTATTGATGCAAAATCTATATCATAATTAATTTATGCAAAAAAATGAAAGAAAAAAAAGAAGGGAATGAAAGGAAAAAAAATGAAAAAATAAAAAAAAAGAGGGAAAGGAGAAAAGAAGGAGAGAAGACAAAAAATAATGAGAAAAAAAAAGAAGAATATAAGGTAAAAATGAGGAGAAAACACAAAAAAGAGGGAAAGGAGAAAAAAATGAGAGAA
>CATIWK010457185.1:0-17769 GCA_949634005.1 Mallotus japonicus
TTTATAAATTATAATAGTAGTTGTGTAATCTTGCAGCTAGCTAGCACGTCTGAATTAGCTTAATTATCACTTGTATAGATCCATGGGGGTAGGTTACTTGAAACTTTTTGACGAGAATCCTGCATTGAAAAAGAAATGTTGTTCTTTGGTGCATTATTGGCTCAAACAGCCCACAACAATTCCGGAAGACTGAAAAAAACAAAAAGATTACAAGTACAATACTCTTTCAAGTCAGAGAAAGTTGGTGGAAAATTAATTTTTGTTAAGAAATGAGACATTTGCTAAATAAAAGAATGGTTTACATGATTATAATAATTAAATTAGTAATGCTAATAATATTCTATGGTTAAGGTTGCATGATTTCTAACTTAAAGTTATTATTTCCACCAATAAAAGAGGAGATGCATGATTATAATTAGCATCTTTCTTTAGTATAAAAGCCATGCACGTCGAGGCAAATGTATTGTACCAAAAAAAAAAAATATTTCTTTTAATTATAAGAATTCTCTTCTCCCATTTATTACTACTTCTCACCATCCCAAACCAAAATATAATCTCTGGTTTCTAACAAGTGGTATCAGAGCTTTAGAAGTTCTTAAGGGCCAAAACTATAATAAAAAAATAAATATGGCATCAACCTCCACTTCATCTGCTATCTTCTTAGCCACACTACCAACTTTCATGGGAGAAAATTATGATTATTGGGCTTTCAAAATGAAACTCTTTTTTAAAGCAAATGATTTATGAGAGATTGTAGAAAATGGCTTTGAGCCAAAAAGAGAAGGGAAGCCATACACAGAAGCTTAATTAAGGGTGCTAAAAGAGAATAAGATCAAGGTTGCCAAAGCATTGGCTCACATCCATAATGCTCTTGTTGACTCCATTTCACCAAGAATTATTAGAGTCTCAACAGCAAAAGAAGGATGGGCCATACTCTAGGAAGAGTTTTAAGGAACTACACAAGTGAGACTCATTAAACTCAATAATTTGAGAAGAGACTATGAGAATCTCAAGATGAAGGATGGGGAGAGTGTGAAAGATTACTCTTCCAAAGTCATGGAAGTAGTAAATCAAATGAAAATTTATGGTGATATTATTTTTATCAAAGAATAGTTCAGAAAGTGCTCGTTAGCCTAACGAAAGATTTTGACACAAATTTCTCAATCATTGAAGAATCTAGAGACTTGAACAGTCTCAGTGTTACTGAGTTATTTGGCTCCTTGATAGCACTTGAGGCAAAATTAAGCAAAAGGGTAGAAGGCTCAACAGAAGGTGCCTTTCAAATAAGGCATCAAGCAAAGCCGTTAAGCAAAAAGGCGGTAAAGGCAGAGACAAATATTTCGAGAAAGAAAAAAAGAATGTTCAAGCATATAATGGCACTATGGGAAATGCTTCCCATAAAGGAAAATTTCCTCCATGTGGCACTTGTGGTAAAACCAATCATCTATAAAAGGATTGTTGGTTCAAAGGCAAGCCCCAATGCAGATTTTGTAAGAAGTTTGGCCACATCGAGAAAGATTATAGAGCAAAATATGGCCAGCAGAATAATCAAGAACAACATGCGAATTTCACTGAAAGTAATGATGAAGACCATTTATTCTATGCTTATCAAGATGTGAGCTCTAATAAAGGCAATAAGAGGTGGCTTATTGGTAGTGGATGCACAAGTCATATGACCTATGATTGAGAAATCTTCATTGATCTTGACACTTCTGTGAAGATTCCTGTTTGAATGGGCAACGGAGTAGTGGTGGAATCCCAAGGCAAAAAAGACTGTACAAATCGACAGTAAAAAGGGTGTTAAGCTTATAAAAGACATTCTTTTAGTCCCTGAGCTCAATGAAAATTTGTTAAGTGTTCCTCAAATGATCAAGCGTGGATATTCTGTCAATTTTAAGGGTGATCACTGCACCATATTTGATCCAAAAAAGAGTGAGATTGCTCATGTCAAAATGTAAAATAAAAGCTTTCCCCTGAAATGGAATGACTCTATTGAAGAGGCTAACAAAGCCTAAAGTGATGAGACATGGTTATGGCACAAGAGATATGGGCACTACAACTTAGGAGCTCTCAAACTTATCCACCAAAGACATATCGTTCGAGATCTTCCTTCAATTCATGATGTTGATAGTTTATGTGAAGCCTGCTAACTTGGTAAGCAACACAGGAAGCCTTTTTCAATAGAGAGTACGTGGAGAGCAAAAGAGAAACTTATACTTGTGCACATCGACATTTGTGGACCCTAGAGGACTTTATCCCTCAGTGAGAATAGATACTTCATATTGTTCATTGATGATTTCACTTGAATGACATGGGTGTATTTCATAAAAGATAGATCGAATGTGTTCCACATCTTCAAAAAATTCAAAGCTTTTGTAGAGACATAAAGTGGCTGTAAGCTGAAAAGAATTCGATCTGATAGGGGAAAAGAGTACGTGTCCTCTAAATTTGACAGGTTTTGTGATGATGCAGGTGTTGAACATCAACTCACAGTTGGGTATACGCATCAGCATAATGGAGTTTCTGAAAGAAAAAACAGAACCGTTATGGAAATGGCAAGATGTATGCTTACAGAGAAGAAAATACCCAAGAAATTTTGGGCAGAAGCTGTGTACACTGTTGTATACTTGTTAAACAGACTTCCCACCAAAGCTGTGCAACAGAAAACCCCATTTGAAGCTTATAGTAGAGTTAAACCAACAGCTAAGCATCTTAGGGTGTTTGGCTCAATTTGCTATGTACATGTCCCATCTTAGAAAAGGGGCAAGCTTGATGATAAATCACAGAAAGGAATTTTCCTTGGCTATAGCTCTCAATCAAAAGGCTATAGAATCTTCAATCTTAACACTGAAGATATTGTAATCAGCAGAGATGTGGAATTTGATGAGAATGCAATATGGAATTAGGATGAATAGAAGATTGAAAGAAGTATTATTCCAGTTCCTCAACCTGAAGAGCATCCAGGAGATGTTCAAGATGATTATGAAGATGATGATGATGGGTTTTCTCCAACCACACCAGTAAATTCTCTAGATGAAGTTCATACACCATCATCTGATGAGAATGCTATAGGTCGAAGAGGTAGAAGACTCTTGACTGACATCTATCAAGATTGTCCAGTCATCCATCTAGATCCAGAGATGTGTGAATCTTGTCACTTTGCAATTCATGATTATCATTATTTATTATAAAATTTTAATAATTATTTAGATGAATATCTATATATTGTATGGATTATCATTATTTATTATAAAATTTTAATAATTATTTAAGATTTGAAATAAACTAATTTATGAATTAATGTAAATTTGTCGGAGTTGAAAAAGAAAATGAAGATAAATAGTTGATATTAATCATATTATTTTAGAAAATGTAAGGGTTCAAATTATTTTTTCTTTTCTATACTATAATATGGTACTAATTTGTTAGATTTTTTTTTTGCAATAGTTGTAAAACTTGAAGTTATTTCCTAATTACCAATAACGTTGTAAGATTTTTTTTTCTTTTATATACTTGTTATTATTATTATTTTTTTGAAAGCTATAGACTTGTTATTTGATTAAGTAGATATATACAATTTTTTCAGTAAAAATTGGAGGCCAGAAATTAAATGATGCACTAGAGTATCTCAACTAGGTTGACACCCTTTTAGCATCTACATCACACTATACATTGTTAGTCAATGATTACTTAAGATTGAGTTGTGATTTTGTCTGCAATAATTCAAGTTCTTCCGTTATTTTTTAAGAAAGATAATGCTAAACAAAGATCTCATGAGCTAAAATAGAAACAAGAAAATTAGGAAGCAAAAGTCAGTCCTGAATACTATTTATAGACAGTACAATCTGAGCACAAGCATGAACTGCAACATTTGTCCTTCTACGAACAAATCTAAGATGCACATTCCTAGAGTGTTTTAATAAATTATTACAGTCTTCAATAAGTAAACCTACAGGAGAATGAAAAATGAGATTACGAATAACTTGCACCACCAGTAAACTATCCGACTCTATATTGGTGTTAAATTATGCATAGTTTTAGGATTTTATTTTGTATGCATTTGTATATTTTAAATAGCATTTAGTATAGAAAAGTATATAGAAATATATACTTTTATATTTTCTTTGTTTTTGTTAGGGAAAAGAGGAAAGAAGGTGAATTGGTGGAAGTTAGGAGCAAAAAGAGGAGAAAAAGAAGCAGAGTGCAACAAAGCAGTCTTCTGTTACGATCGCGGTTGAATACGTGATCGTGGATATGCCTAGTTGTCAGCCACTTAGTGGTCATGAGCCTTTTGCGAGAGTGGACTTCACGCGATCATGGTTTCCTATAGCTATCTTCTTTGGTTGCAAGTGCGACCAGTATACGATCGCGACCCTTTCACCTGGATGCTTCGGTTGCAAGCCCAGCTTCTGCTTGAGCGGCTTCTAGATCTTCCACGATTGTAGCTTGCACATTTCTAGCACAGAACATGTTGAGGTGTACTGAATTAGAGAAAAATCTAAAGGGGAGGTGAAAGGACATGTTCTAGAAGGGCTAAAAATGATAAAAGGCGCCAATTATTTAGAGTGGAGGACACATTCTACACACACTCTCTCATTACTCATAAGAAACAACACACAAGAGGAGGAAGAAGAAGAAGAAGGAGAAGGAGAAAGAGGAGAAAAAGAAGCTGAAGGAGAGAGACCTATTTGAAGATTCAAGCTCCTTTAGATAACATTTTCTTACTCTTATCTCCCTTTTACTCTCTTGTTTGTAATTTGAATATTGAATGTTGGTTTTAATAGTCATGAGTGGCTAAGTTTATTTATATTATTGGGATTTTAGAAACCCATTTGAATTAAGTTTAATTAATATATTAGTTCTTATTTATAATTTGCATATTGTGTTTGTTAAGCTTTATTGAGTATTGTATTGTGGCCAAATGCAATCCATGTTTGAATCCATGCATTGAGAGATGGTGGATTCAATAGACCCACAAATACTTGTTAGATCTTTCAATGACTTGAGAAAGCTTGTATAGATCTAATCCTTTTTAAGTTTACTGAATGCCTTTCAAGTTAGATTCAATCTTGTTGTATGATGATGATGAGAATTAAGTTATATAATGAGATTTGATTGATACTTGTGAGTGAGATTAACCTTACTCGAGAGAGATTATTATTCAGTTTAAGAAAGCTTGAGATGTGCATTAGAACTTGAACTAATATGCTATTTGGCTTAAAGATAATGTGGCATGCCAATTCCCTAACAACATAACTTTACCATTGATTATTTCCTTGTTATTTTGATTCACAATAGCCTCATTTACATTCTTTAGCTTATTTCTTAATTTGCTTATTTACTTACTTTGAACAAACCACCATTGATAGCTCTAAACATATACAATTGAGATTAATATGTGTTTAGTCCCCAAGCCCTATGGAAAATGATACTTTACTCACTACTATATTACTTGTCGACCCATTCACTTGCGATGAGCAATAAGTTTTTGGCGCCGTTACCGGGGATTAATGGAGCTAACATCATAATTGATCGATATTGTTTTTGATTAGAGTATTTGTTATTTTAGTATTATGTTTTTGACTTTTGATTTCTATTTTAGGTACTTTGGTGTATGCACAATACTCTTCGTGTTAGACAAGAACCTTTACTCTTTATTCCGGACTTGTCAAAGTTTGAAAAAGAGAATCGAAGGAGATTGAAGAGTACATTGAGTAATATGGTTGCACAAAGAGCCCAACCAGCTAATGCAGAAAGAACTCTGCTCGAGTTCACCATGCCGAGTTTAGAAGGGGTTAGATAAAGCATCACAAGGCCTAATGTCAAAGCAAACAACTTTAAGATAAAACTAGCACTCTTACAGATGATCCAATCCACTGATCAGTTCTATAGATTGCCTTTAGAGGACCCAAATATGCACATAGCCAATTTCTTAGAGATATATGACACATTCAAGTATAACAAAGTCTCCGATGATGCTATTCGATTAAGGCTTTTCCCGTTTACTCTTAAAGATAGAGCCAAGGTGTGGCTAAATTCTCAACCTCCAGCATCAATCACCACTTGGGGCTTACTTGCTAAAGGATTTCTAGCTAAATACTTTCCTCTAGCAAAGACGACAAAGATAGTCAAAGACATCACCACATTTTAGCAAATTGAGAATGAGTCTTTGTGCAATGCATGGGAGAGATTCAAGGAATTGTAAAGAAGTTGTCCACATCATGGCCTTTCCAAAGATATTCTCATTCAAACCTTCTATAATAGTGTGATGAGGTCTATAAGAGACACAATTGATGTAGCTGTAGGGGATCTTTGATGAGGAAAACAATTGAAGGAGCTTTTGAACTCTTGGAGGAGATGGCTGACAACAATTGCTTGTGGCCTTCGGAGAGACATTTGGCTCCTAAACAAGGAGGAAAACTTGGAGTTGATGATGTTACTTCCATTCAACCAAAACTTATTACTCTAAACAAGAAGATTGGTGATTTAACTATGAGAGGTAATGATGTCCCAACCTCATCTACAGCTATGTTTTATGAAAATTGTCATGTGCTTGACCACTCAACTCTTGAGTATCGTTTTAGAGGTGGAAATGTGTATGGAGATGGAACTTTTGAAAATTGCAGCTATGTTGGAAACCAATTCCAACCAAGGCAACAAAACAATAACCCATACTCGAACACCTACAACCAAGGTTAGAGAAACCACCCCAATTTCTCATAGAGTAACAACTAAAACTCTCAAGGCTTCTCAAACCAATTCTCTAAACCAACACCATCACCCGAATTTCAAGCTAAATCTATAGATAAGAGATTTGCTGCTATAGAGTCGAAGTTTGATAAAATCATGGAATCTATTAGCTCTAAAATTAATAGCCAAAATGAGAAGTATGACTAAATATTCAAGAACTACTCTTTATTAATTCATAATATAGAGGTTCAACTTTGTCAACTAACAAATGTAGTTGCTACTAGAAGTCAAGGCCATCTTCAAGTAACACAGAAGTCAACCTGAAAGAGCAAGTTAAGGCAATCACCTTGAGGAGTGGTAGAGAACTTCAAAGTCCTCAATAAATTCCATTGAAAGATTATGAAGAAAAGGAGCCACAAGAGGTAAAAATTGAAGATGTGCAAGTTGAAATAAAAGAAAAGAAATTTGAAGAATCAAGGGAGAATCAAATGGAGCAGCCCCCCATTGTTGACACATCAAAGTATGCTCTAAGGCTACCCTTCCCTTTGAGGCAAAAGAAGATGAATGATGATGAGCAAAGGTTTTCTGGATTTATAGAAACCTTTAAGAAGTTAGAATTGAAGATACCTCTCTTAAAAGCTTTGAATGAGATGCCAAAGTACACAAAGTTTCTTAAAGACATTATCACTAACAAGCGAAAATGGAATGACAAAGAGATAGTGCCTCTAACGGAGACTTGTAGATCCATCATTTTAAGAAAAATTCCAGTCAAGCTTAAAGATCTAGGGAGTTTTACAATTACTTGCACTCTTGATTCTAAAGAATTTCCTAATACTTATGTGATTTAGGAGCTAGCATTAATCTTATGCCTCTTTCTCTTTTCAGGGAGCTTAATCTTGGAGAAGTAATTAACACCAACATGACTCTTTAACTAGTTGATTATTCAATTAAAAAGCCATATGGAGTGGTCGAAGATATGCTAGTTTGAGTTGGAAAATTCATATTTCTAGTAGACTTTATGATTTTAGACTTTGAGCAAAACAACCATTACCCCTTGATTTTAAGGAGACCTTTTCTTGCTACCGGAAGGGCTTTGATAGATGTGCATAAAGGGAAGATCACATTGAGAGTTGGAGAGGAATGAGTTGAATTTACTATGTCTAAATTGATGCAGCAGCCTTTATGTGAAGAGGAATCATGTATGAGAGTGGAGGTGGTTGATGATTGTGTAAAGGAAATATAAAAAAAAATAAAGTTAGAAAAACTTGTTGAAGATGAGCAGCTTGAAGAAAAGGAAGGGGATCATATCTCTAAACCTGAAATCTTGATCTAAAGTGATTCACCAACACCTTCATCTATAGAGAAACCACCTCAACTTGAGCTCAAGCCTCTACCAAGCCATTTGAGGTACACTTTCCTTAGAGAAGGAAACACTCTTCCCATTGTCATCTCTAACAAACTTACTAAGGCACAAGAAGATGAAATTTGTGAAGTGGTTAAGAAGAGGTGGAAGGCAACGGGTTGGAAAATCTCAGACATCAAGGGAATTAGTCCCTTTTTTGTTATACACCGTATAGGAATAGAGGATGGATACAATGCCACACACAAAGATCATTTCTCTCTTCCTTTTATAGATTAAATGCTAGAAAGGATAGCTGGACATGTATACTACTACTTTCTAGATGGGTACTACGACTATAACCAAATCTTTATCGCTCCTGAAGATTAAGAGAAAATAACCTTCACATGTCCCTATGGCACCTTTGCATATAGGAGAATGCCGTTTGGATTGTACAACGCTCCCGCCATTTTTCAAAGGTGCATGACCTCCATTTTTTCTGAATTGATAGAGAATATAATGGAAGTCTTCATGGATGATTTCTCTGTTTTTAGAGATTCATTTCAGTTATGTCTGTCAAATCTTGATAAAGTGCTAAAGAGGTGTGAGGACACTAACTTGGTTTTGAATTGGGAGAAATGCCATTTTATGGTGGATGAAGGTATTATCTTAGGTCATAAAATTTCTCATGCTTGTATAGAGGTGGACAGAGCAAAAATTGAAGTTATTGAAAAGCTACCTCCACCAACTTCAGTAAAAGGAATCCGAGGATTCTTGGGACATACTGGATTTTACCAGAGATTTATAAAAGACTTCTCTCAAATAGCTAAACCCTTAACTCATCAATTGGTTAAGGATGTGCTTTTTAAGTTTGATGAATCTTATTTGATTACTTTTAATAGGTTGAAGAAAGCTTTAACTTCAGCACCGATAATCTCTCAATCGAATTGGTTGCTCCCTTTCGAGTTGATGTGTGATGCCAGTGATGTTGTAATAAGAGCTGTTCTTAGACAAAGAAAAGATAACAAACACTATGTTATCTACTATGCCAGCGGACCCTTTCAGACACATAATTAGATTACACAACCACTAAAAAAGAGTTGTTGGTTGTGGTTTTTGCCATTGAAAAGTTTTGATCTTATATTTTAGGATAAAAAGTTATTATTTACACTGACCATGCAGCACTAAGATGTCTATTTGCTAAAAAAGATACTAAACCGAGACTAATATGTTGGGTTTTATTGCTACAGGAATTTGATCTCCAAATTAAAGACAAGAAAAGAAATGAGAATGTGGTAGCTGATCACTTGTCGAGATTAGAACAATATGACAAACTACCACCTGATAAGGGAGAAATCAATGATCGATTCCCGGATGAATTCCTTTTTGTTGTTGAATATATAGAGCCTCCGTGGTATGCTGACATCTCAAATTATTTAGTTTGTGGAGTAATACCACAAGAGCTGACATATTCTCAGAAAAAGAAATTCCTTTATAAAGTTAAACACTACTAGTGGGATGATCCAATTCTCTACAAAGTGTGTGCTGATGGCCTCATGAGGAGATGTGTGCCTAGTTTAGAAGTTACTTCCATACTTGCACATTGTCACAACTCTTCATATGGTGGCCACTTCGGAGCATCTAGAACAGTATCAAGAGTGCTTAAAAGTGGATTCTTTAGGCCTACATTGTTCCAAGATGCAAGGGAATTTGTTCAAAAATGCAATAATTATCAAAGAATGAGGAAAATCACCAGGCATGATGAAATTGCACTTTCAAAAATTCAAGAAGTTGAGCTTTTTGATGTTTGGGGTATGGATTTCATAGGGCTTTTCCTCTCTTCTTATGGAAACCATTACATTTTGGTTAGTGTAGATTACGTGTCAAAGTGGTTAGAAGCCATAGCAACACCAACTAATGACATGAGAGTGGTTTAAGTTTTTGAAGAAAATCTTTACAAGATTTGGTGTCCCAAGAGCTTTGATTAGTGATGGAGGATCACACTTCTGTAACAAATAACTTGAGATGCTTTTGAAAAGGTACAGAGTTCATCATAGAATAGCAATATCATACCATCCTCAGACCAATGGCCAAGTTGAGACCACTAATAGAGCTTTGAAGCAAATTTTGGAGAAAATAATAGGAAATTCGAGGAAGGATTGGTCGGCAAAACTTGATGACACTCTATAGGCCTATCGAATAGCTTTTAAAATGCCAATAGGCATGTCTCCATATCGTTTGGTGTATGGAAAAGCATGCCACTTGCCAATTGAACTTGAGCACAAGGCATATTGGGCAACCAAAGCTTCGAATTTTGATATGAATGTAGCCGGGAAGAAAAGAATTTTGCAAGTCCATGAACTTGAGGAACTTTGACATGCAGCTTATGAAAACGCCAAGTTGTATAAGGAAAGAGCAAAACATTGTCATGACAAAAAGATTGTCTTTAAGTCGTTCAAGGAAGGTGATTTAGATATGTTGTTTAACTCAAAACTGTGATTATTTCCAGGAAAGCTCAAGTCCAAATGGAGTGGACCCTTCAGGGTTATGCATGTATTTGAATATAGCGCTCTTACATTGGAAAATACAAGAGGAGAGCAATTCAAGGTCAATGGCCAAAGATGTAGGCCATATCAAGATGGAATGACAATGAAGGATGAGGATGCACTTCCTCTCCACCTAGGAAATTGAGAATATCCTTGAAAAGTCAAGCTATGGACTATAAATTTAGCATGCTTTTAGTTTAATTGTGATTTTTTTTTAACTATTGTTTACTTGATGTTTTCTTTGTTTATTAATGTTTTTTGTCTTTATTTAGTGCTTGAAGTTGATTGTTTATTGAGCATTCATCAGATTTATGCTTTTAAGGCAAAGTGTGTTAGAAGCTAATACAAAATTTTAGTATTTTTATTAGATGCAGGGTAAACTTTACGACCGCTACAATTCATACAATCACTCAATCAGTTTCCCAAGAGATTTTTGCGATCGCGTTATAAGTCATGATCGCTAATCTGAAGCCCTTTCCAAGCTTAATTGATCGCGCTCTAAATTGTGATCGCGTCTATCCTGTCTCTAAATTACCAAGGCCATCGGTTGTGATCGCTACATCTGCCAAACTTAGTGTTTGGTTATGATCACGTTAATTCTACGATCGCATATCTCTCGATCCTTCTAAGAGCCTCCTCCACGAGCATGCAGCAAGCCATGATCGAGTCTTTTAAAGCCCCAAATCCATTTGTTAAGTCTCACCAGCTGAAGAGGCAACATTAACTCCACCACTTCCACATTTTCAAAAATTTTCTATTTTCTCTCCACTACCCACTCTCCCTTCATCAATTCCCTAAAACCCTAGCCACCTAATGTTGCCTTCAAAACTCGCAAGTTCACAAATTGTGATTGCAATATAAAGAGTTATCGTTCCCACGAGGATTGTTTATTGATTACCAATATTTTTACTTATGATCTTAGCTAGCAAATTAAATAAAGTGAAATAATAATTTAACAAACTCAGCAATCTAAATAATAATTAAAAGTCAAATGATTAAAACTTAAAGTCTATGTCTAGTTTCACTATTCCAATCCGATCATGAACACATTAACAAACAAAAGACATTGATTTCAGTTAAGGGTAATTTTTTTAAAATACCTAAAGCCTCTCTCAAGTTCAATTAAGCATGCAAAGATTAAAGTTTAACCTACTCTCGTGATTAAGAAGTTAATCCAAGCTCATTAATTTCCTTAACAATTATTAATTTACCACCATAAACCCCTGTCTCCAGTCATGGTTCCCCGAAGAGCCCGCCTACTCTCGTGGTCGAGTGGTCTAAGTCCTATGAGTCTTAAGCTAATGAATTCCCCTAACTCTCATTTTTTAATTCACCCATAAATATGCAAGCAAGCCGGCCAATAATGAGAGCATACATTCAATTCAACTCAAGGGATTAACTAAAAATCAAATTAAAATAATAAAATCATATGTTCATTCACGTCATGGAATAACTACTCCTACTCCCAAACCCTAAAAGAAAACTAGCCACACATGGTTGTGGTGAAGCACATAAATATGTTCAAAAGAAATAGAAAGATGAAGAAGAAAATAAATAAAACTCTTTTAATCTTTAGTCTCATTCAATCTTCGGTTGGCTCTTGTTTGTGGATTCAAGAATGCAATAATTCCTCCCTTCTCATCTCTTTTGATCCCATATATATAGTCATAATTCATCCTTTCTTGAATTGGAATAAATTTAGGTCTTCAAAAGTCTAATCCTAGTCAAATTAGGATTTTTTTCACACTCTGTGCAGGTAAGACAAATTTGAAGAAACTTTATCCCCCTCATATGAACGAATCACCTCTTCAAGTCTTCAACAAAGTTGTAGAATTTTCTCTTAGATTTCTGTAGCACTTTGAATCATCTAAATCCGAGTTTTGTACTAAAATTTATGCCCAAAATATTCGGACATGCTTTAGTCCAAAAACATGCAGGAGATGCGTAACGGCCGTGATGAAATAAATAACGGCCGTTACACTCTTTCTACTGGAAATTCTTCAATTCAGGCACTCCATAACGGCCATGAAGCATTTGGTAATGGCACTACACCTTCCTAGGCATTTTTCCTTGCTAAATTAAGCTCCGAGTCACGTCATAATGCATTCTATTTGAACTCCAAGCTTCCAAACCTTAAAAGAGATGAAAACACATTGAAACGCATCTAAAACCCACATAGATCTTATTCAAATACTAAATCAAAACTTTAATTAACCTTAACTCTTTATGCAATATGCAAACCTAAGCAAATTACTATGAAATGTGGCCTAATTTAAATGAAATGCATCTTATTAACTTATAAACCTAAATTAACATATTTATCTATACTTAACTAAATAAATGCATAATATAAAGTAAAAACTAATGAAATATTAACTATATTAATGCATAAAATATGAAATTATCACCTAATTACTCTTCTTTCCACCATTGTCTTTTCACTTTTCACTTCCTAATCACTATTAATCGCCAGCGTCATGATGCCTTGCCAAAAGACCACTCGAAGCTGTCCATCAAGCAAAGGGAAAGAACCAATACGGGAAGATTATTAACCCAAAAGGGAGAACTCACCATCGCCATCACCTCTTCGCCAACCGCCATTGAACATTAATTACTCAGGTTAGTATAATGCTCCATTCCCTATTTTTAATCATGAAGAGGGTGAAAGGTACGTCTCTCTTGCCTCCTGAAAAATTGTGACATGTAAATACTTTGATATTGAATTGTTGAAATAATTAGATTTGTGGGGTACTCTAGAATCTTTGTGTAACAAATTAGGGTGGGGAAAGTTCATCACTTTACACCATAACACATACAAAGAACTCATACTTGAGTTCTTCACCACCCTACAACCCTCTGATTTAAGTGACAATGCCCTTTCTTGCCATTTCTTTGGAAAACCATATGAGATAAATTATGATCTTATGTTTGAAGTTTTTGGTTTTCTAGAGAAAGGACTGACAGTAGGGCATTTTAAGCCCGCTGAGTTTTGAAACATCCTTTCTAGATCAACACACTATCCGGGAAGTGGAGTTCTTCCAAATGGCATAATTAAAGATCAATTCTACTTGATTTTACATCGTTTCATGAGCTCCACAATTTTTGGTAAAAATAAAATAAGTCGGGTGTCAAAGCAAGAGTTGCTTCTCTTATAGGGTTTGCACTATAAAACCCCAATTAATACCACATATTTCATTTTTCAATAACTGTTAAATGTGAGCACAAACACTAAAGTTAGAATCTCTATGGGTCATATTGTCACGACACTCTCTTTACACTGTCGCACATTTGATCCCACATTCACAATTTTGACTGAGATTTAATCAGGTTCAATTAACTATGATTTTCTTTCCTGTGTCGAGGTAATCACCAAGGACTTGGAGCTTCACCATCAAAGATCAAGATTATGCTATAAGGCAAGACGATCTAAAGGGCCATTAGAAGAGTTCACTCACATCCCCGAGGAGCTCTTTGAGGACACCCAAGATGATCCAATAGAGCAAGATGCCCCACAACAAGCTGAGGATGAATGGAAATAAAAGATGACGACCAAGTTGAAGAAAATGGAGAAGAAGCAAACAAAAATATACCAAAAAATGAGGAAGAAAGTGAAAGAAATTAAGGTAATGCTTCGAGAATTTATTGAAGTCGTTTTTGAACAAGCATCATCATCTCCGGAACAATAATCACCTCCGGGCTCTCCTCCACAATGGGGGTAAACTCTTTTCCCTGGTTTTTATTTTTATTTTTAGTTTGTTTTTGGTTTTTATTTTCTTTTGAATATTTTTCATGTTTATATTTTTTTTTGTGAAGTTTTTATTTTTATTTTTGATTTTTGGGTTGTGTTTGTGCATTGTATATATTGTTTATGTCTTGCATTTAGATACCTTACTCACATTGAGGACAATGTGCGATTCAAGTGTTGTGGGGGGGGGGGGGGGAATCATTTTGCATGTTTTGCATTTTTAGTATATTTGGGTATATTTTAGGTTTATTATGCATTTTGTTTTGCATTTATGTAATTTGCCCAAATTTTTGAAAAATTTTGATACTCGATGCTTGAATTTTTGCCAAACTATCTTAATGGTGAATTTTGTGTATATTTGTTGGTTTTGTTAAGCCTATGCATTTAATCTCCTTTTAATGATTAGTTTAGTTCTTTTTAAATTTGGTTAACACTTTGAGTTGAGATTTTTGAGCTTTTAATCAATCTAATGCATGTTATTGCTTGCTTGATCATGATTGTGAATGATTGTTTTGGAAATTGGTATTGTGAATGAACTAAACTCCTCTATAGGGTCTTTTTTAGTTGCATGCGAAAAGAATCATAAAAATACTCTATTTCCTTTCTAAAAAAAAAGAAAAAGAATAAAGTGCTTAGGAACTCGAATTCCATCTACTCCAATGCTCTTTTACAAGAGTATGAGTATTCAAAAAACCCTCTCAAGGAGTTCACGTTGAGTAGTTTGGGAAAGACGAGGAACTACTGAGAGAGGGAAGAAAAAGCACAAAAAGAAAATAAAAAGGTTAAGAGTTGATTTCCATATACCAAATTAGAACGACTTTAAATTGGAGTCTTTTTCATTCATGCATGCTTTTCCCAAGACTTTGATTCATTTTTTTTATGATTATGAGTAGATAACATGCTCTTCACTTGGTAATTTTAATTTTTGACTTGATTTGTTAACCTTGTTTTGAGATTTGTAAACTAGTTATTAGGAGGATATTAGTATGCATGCTTGATGAAATTGTAGATATACACCTTGTTCATTGTTTTGATAGTGTGTGTTCTTGAGTTTGCTTGAGGACAAATAAAGATTCAAATGTGTGGTATTTATTGATGTCAAATTTTGCATAGTTTTAGGACTTTATGTTGCCTGCATTTGTACATTTTAAATAGCATTTAATATAGAAAAGCATATAGAAATATATACTTTTATACTTTCTTTATTTTTGTTAGGGAAAAGAGGAAAGGAGGTGAATTGGTGGAAGTTAGGAGCAAAAAGAGGAGAAAAAGGAGCAGGCAGTAGAGCAGTCTTCTATTATGATCGCGACTGAATGCGCGATCATAGATATGCCCAGTTGTCAGCCTCTTAGTGATCTCGAGCCTTTTGTGAGCGCGGACTTCACACGATCATGATTTCTTGCAACCTTCTTCTTCGGTTGCGAGTGCGGCCAATGCGTGATTGCAACCCTTTTACCCGGATGCTTCAATTACAAGCACGACTTCTGTACGAGCGCGACCTTTGTTATAGAGTCCTTCATGCACTAGCGTGGATCTTCCACGATTACGGCTTGCACATTTCCAACATAGAACATGCTGAGCTGTACTGAATTAGAGAAAAAGCTAAGGGGGAGGTGAAAGGACATGCTCCAAATGGGCTAAAAAAGACAAAAGACACAAATTACTTGGAGAGAAGGACATATTCTACACACACTCTCTCATCACTCACAAGAAACAACACATAGGAGGAGGAAGAAGAAGAAGGAGATGTTAGCATAGATGTGCACTAGTGCCATTTTGTAATGTATAATGACATTGTAAATAATCCCAAATAGCAATAAAGAATATTCTTTTATCTAAAGTGTTTATTTAATTGAATATTCACCCATTAGCAAAATGTTAAATAAACTTATTATCAAAAGTTGATAATATGAGTGACAAGTTTATTTATTACACATTCTATAAAATGTTTATAGTCGATAAATTAATATTTGGGTAATATAAATTTGACTATCACCTCTGTCTATTTTCCTTGATTAGTATGTGATACTAATAGTGGGAGGTAGTGAGTCTCATGCTACTTGATATGAGATATCAGAATAGACATGTCGATACTCATGTGATGGGTGGATCAAACATGACGTTAGATTTGTGATTGCGAGGATATTCACTTATAGTCAACGATCACAATCTAGGAGATAATGGTGCATATAGTCCTTTGACCTGAGGTGATGCAGTCATCCACATTTAAGTGGTTAGAGTTTGTTACCGCTTACATACCTGTGTTATTCACACATGGGTATATGGCGTGTGGTGGCTCTAGTTGGTTAAATGTAGGGATGAGTGTTCGACCAAGATGGGATTCATTGCCTGGAGTAAACTGGGATAAGATCCTATGCCATCTAAGTTTATTCTTGAAGAATAAGTTCCTGGCCAGGACAAACATGACACGGTCTCAAAGAGTTTTAGTGCTACAAAGATGTTTCTAGTATTTGTTATGTTTTATCAAGAATTAAACTTGAGATGAGGTCATATGATATAGCTATTAGAGTTTGATTAAACCTTGACTTTAGGCTATATTGGGATCTTCTAATAAAGGGATTCTAGTGCACGGTAATTATGACCAAAGGGTTTGTGTGAATTAATACATGCATTCATTTCTAATTGGGTAGTTGTGATATCGATGCTAGGGGTCACTCGCAACTTATGAGAACTAAATGTGCATAATTGGGATTTTCACATTTAGACTTGAAAGGAGTTTCAAATAATATCAATTGTTAATATTATCTTCTCATTGCCAATTAGACATGAACCTAGTAAGTCACACCTAAAAGAGTTTCACCAAATCATCAATATTAATCTAATTATTGATTAAAGAGTTTAATTAATTAATTAAGATTAATGGAATTGGATTTATGCTTTAAGCAATGATTCTAGTATATCATGAAATCTAATTCCACCAAGGGTTTAATTATTAATTTATACATAATTAATATGAGATATTAATTAGAGTATTAAATTAATAATTTATGCTGTTTGTAATTGGACTTGGATTAATGGCCCAAGTTGTTTGGGCCTAGGCCCAAAAGAGTTTTGGACCAAAGATTAATCCAAGATATTGAAAAAGCCCATGAACCTAATCCAAGCCCATTTGTCAAATAGGATTGGGCTTGGGCCAAGTGTTGGCCCAAATTACCAAGCCCAATTCCATGTGAACATGACATGGCCAAATTTGTCATGTTAGGCATACATTATCACCTTAGTGTATAATGTTGACCATGATATGATAAGTATTAAACTTGGCTTATTAGGCTTGTCATGTTAGGCACACATTATCTCTTGTGTGTATAAATTTGACTAAGGCAAGGATAAGGATTAGGTGACATAATTAAGTGTAGAGAATGTATGTAGACACATACATGAGATGTATTAATTTTCTACATAATTCTTAGTGCACTAGATAAGTATAC
>CATIWK010457240.1:0-15775 GCA_949634005.1 Mallotus japonicus
ATTTCTTCCACAGGGTGAGTTAAAGGATTTGTTTGTTCATTTCTTCTTAAATTTCTGGCTTCCTCCCTAACTGCTCTGAGTTCTTCATCAATATCAGTACCTACATCACTACCACTGCCCTCATCCCCCTCAATGCCTTCATCACCCTCATTGCCCTCACCAACATCAATATTAACTTCACTATCACTACTGCCAATAACATCTTCATAATCAATGTCCAAGCTCTCCTTACTATCACTGCTTAGCTCAGGGTCTATTGTACTAGGCCTTTCCTCTCGGCCACCCTCATTGCTGTCACCTTGCACTATGGGAATATTAACTATATAACTGACATAGAAGTCAACATTATCTCCATCTTTAAATTCCTTAGTTAACTTTAAAATAACCCCATCTGAGTTTAATAATATAAACTCACCAGTACCTTTTGGCTTATAATAAACACCCTCAACAGTTGGGTACCCAAAGTCTGTAGTGAACCACATGAGCTCTGGCACACTTAACCTGTCACAATCCATTTTTACAAATTCAACAACCCCACCAACATATTTTAACCCTCCTTCACTCATAAACGACCCCCCATGATGCCATTTAACCGTAATATATCTGTCGGCCATGCTGTAATAACAAATAACACTTTTTTTAGTCAATTCACTAAACAAATAATAAACACATTCAAAGCCAAAGCAACCAATATCACTTTTAACAATATACAATCACCATGGACCACATGCAACACCACAACAAAATGCCAAACACTATAAACCCTACTATCGTTCTTAAATAACAAAAAAACCACCCAACCCACTGCATGTATTACTCAGCAAATAAGGGTAAAAAACATACCTTTCGAACCCCTATAAAGGAATCCTCGACTCTAGCATCAACTGTAAAAGTCGATTCTTTATTTTGTCCCTGCACTTGTCACTGACCTCAGCTTGATTCCAAATCAATATTTCATCATATAAGGGCAATGTCAGTATAGAAATCACTAGATAAATAGACGGGTAGCTTTCTTGTTTCCATTATGCATTATGGAAAACGACATTTTGAGAATTGAGTGCTTTTAGGTTACGGGATTCTTAGCAGTGAGCGATTTGTCAAATTAGGAATTTAGGGTTAAGGGATTTTGTAATTAGGGATTAGGGATTTCATAATAGGTAATTTACAAAATTAACCTTCCTTTTTCTTACCATGGTAGAAATAAAGTTTAACTTTCACATTAAATTGAAGTCCATGTCATCATTATTTGACATGTCATCGCGTCTTCTCAACACGCGCTGAGGTTCAGGAAATCAGGGGTGAAATAGGCACAAAATAGAAGTATAGATGTGTAATGGACAAATTTTAAAGTTGAGAGGTGAAATAGGTCAAAATGGTAAAGTTCAGGGGTGAAATAGAGCATTCGGCCAAATAAATAACAAAATAATTATAAATGCATATAAAAATTTTGTAATAAATTAATATATATCTTTTTTAATATTGCATCTATTAGTACTATATAATAATATTAAGATATTATATATTTAAAAGTCCATTTTTATTTGGATATTAATTTTATAATATTCAAATTATACATTATTAAATTCAAAAAATTCATTTTCAACCTATTTTTATGTTAAATTTATTAATATGACTAAACTATTAAAACTTATTTTTCAATATTTAGAAATGAAATTCTAATACATTTCTAGAATTAGAAATGGAATTCTAGTCCGTTTCTAAATTTAGAAATGGACCTCTAGTCCATTTCTAAACTTTAGAAACAGAATTGTAGTCTGTTTCTAATACTAACCTATATTCATTTAAACTAAAAATAAAAATAATAATAATAATAAAATAATTATAAATGCATATAAAACTTTTGTAACAAATTAATATATATACTTCTAATATTGCATTTATTAGTACCATATAATCAAATTAAGATATCAATGTATTATATATTTTAAAAATCAATTTTAATTCAGTTATTCATTTTATAATATTCAAATTATAATTTATTAATTTCATAAAAATCATTTTCAGCCTATTTTTATGTTAAATTTGTCAATATTATCAAATTTGTAAAACTTATTTTTTACAATGAAAATTAATAATTATAGAAAATAATCAAAGTCAATTTCAACATTATCAATGAAAAATTAGGAACGGAATAATAGTCCATTTCTAAGTTAAAACGGAATCCTAGTCTGTTTCTAAATTTTGAGACAAAATCCTAGTCCATCTCTAAATTTTGAGACAGAAGCCTAGTTTGTTTCTAAATTTTGAGATGGAATTTTAGTCCGTTTCTAATACTAAACTATATTTAATTAAACTATATTCATTAATTAATAACTAACAACAAAAAAGCAAAAAAATAATAATAAAATAATTATAGATGCATATAAAAATTTTGTAACAAAGTAATATATATACTTTTTAATAAAATATTTTTAATAATTTGGGAAATTTTATATGTTAATCAATTAGAAAATATAAAATTTAAGTATAAGTTATAAAAATTTATTTTTACTATTTTGTAAATTAAAAACGGATTATATTCCATAGCAAATTTTGTAATTTTGAAACGGATTATTCCGTCACTATGTTAAAATGGACTAAGATTTTATCGCAAAATTTCATGAAAAATAATAACTTGACAATATAGAGACGGAATAAATTCTATTTCTATTTAGAAATGAAAATTTTCATAACTAAATGTCTGAATATAGAAATGGATTTACACTCCGTCGCTAATTAGAGACAGAATAATTCAGTTTCTATTTAGAAACAGAAATTTTCGTAGCTAAATGTCTAAATATAGCTACGGATTTGTATTCCATATCTAAATAGAGACAGAATACTTCCATTTTATAAAATTAATATTGCTTGATAAGCATATAATACATGAAAAAACATTAGCTGATAATATTAATATATTAAAAAAGGGGAAAAAATGAAGAAAGTTCCATTGCTGGGTGGAAAAGCCAATATCATCAAACTAGAGCACATATCTAAAGTAAAGTAAAAATGAGGCAGATACCTCAAATTTGGCATATATCTTAGAATTGACAGTTGGACTTGGGTGATTATTGAGTTGTAAAGTTTAAAGTTTGAAAATATTAACAATATGAAGCATACATTTTTTTAGAAAAAAAGTTTCAAACAATTTAAGTATTATTAGAAAGTATTAATAAGCCATTTTTAAATTAAATAAAAAATTAATTTTATAAATTAATATAAAATTTGATTCGATCACTTTTTTTAACTAGGTAGATATATTATTACCCACTTAAGGCAGACCACAGAAAGTAGGGAGAATAGAAGATTCCAATTCTCAACCTTCAACTGGATATCAAACACCCAAGCCATTAGACCATAGGTGTGCTAATAGACCACCTCTTATTTTTATTGACTATTTGACTATAAGAATAACCATATTAACTTGCGTTGTATTATAATTTTTTTTTTTTGAGTTTGGTATGACTTGATTTTACAACATCAATTATATATATATAGGCATAGATATTTAGTTTAAAACTTTTACGCTATTTGAAATTGAGACCTTAGGATTGTGTTTACTTAGAGAAAACTACTCTAATTTTCTAAAAAAATTTTTAAAATGATAACAAAAAAATAAAACTTTATGTTTACTTTAGGTATTTTCACAAAAATCTGATTTGAAAAATGTTTTCACTATTTTCACAATTTTAAAAGAAAAGTGTAAAACAAGTTTTTTTTTTCAAAAATTTTCTTCATTAGGTAAAAATATGTAGTTTTCATTTGAAAACACACTTTTTTTATTAGGACGTCTTTTCTGTTTCTTTTTCAACAAAATAAACTCTACTTTTCAAGCCTTAGAAGACTAAAACAAAACAAACTTCTTTCTCCTCTCTACTGCTCTATGTCTACCCATAATTTTTGTTTTTGTTTTTTTTTTTTGGGAAAAAAAGATGTTTTTTTACTTGATTGATTATTGGGTTTTGATCTACATATCTTATTGCTTTTGCTTTTCTTTTCTTTTATGGTTTCGGTTGGTAGGTGTTTGAATTGAAAAAAGGCATTTCTCTACGGAGAAGAATTGGAGCCATCTCAAGTATCTAAAGAAGAGCCTCATATTCCTATTGCTACATTTATTCTTCATGTCTCTCCTGGTATGCTTTTTATTTCTTTATTTTGCTTGTGGATTGATTGTCTTTTCAATTGATACTCTGCAATTGGTGTGCCATTTGTATTTCTTTTGGTATTAGCTTTACTTTCATGGCGGGAAAATGGAAGGTTGAGAAATATTAATTTATAAAATCTTTGACTTTTTTCTTTTTATTTTATTTTATTATATATATGGATTGTTGTTCGTATAGTGGTGGAGGACTATTTACTTAAGTTAGTATTGTGCACATTCCATCTGTTCATGTAAATTATAATTAAGTATATATTGGCTTTACTTTTGTTATACTTCCATTGTCCCTGCCATGAAAGTAAAGTCAATACCAAAAGAAATACAAATGGCACACTAATTGCACAGTATCAATTAAGACAACAATCAACAACACCAAAATCCACAAGTAAAATAAAGAAATAAAAAGCATACCAGGAGAGACACGAAGAATAAATGTAGCAATAGAAATATGAGGTTGTTCTTTAGAAACTCAAGATGGCTCCAATTCTTCTCCATAGATAAGTGCCTATTTTCAATTCAAACACCCACCAACCAAAACCACAAAAGAAAAGAAAAACAAAACCAATAAGCTATGTAGATCAAACCAAGTCATCATTCAAGTAAAAAAGCATATTTTTTTCCTAAAAAAAAAACATAAATCATGGGTAGACATAGAGAAGTAGAGAGGATGAAGATACGTATAGTAAAGAGGAGAAGGAAGTTTGTTTTGTTTTAGTCTTCTAGGACTTGAAAAGTAGAGTTTATTTTGTTAAAAAAGAAATAGATAGACGCCCTAATAAAAAGAGCGTCTTTTCAAATAAAAACTCCGTGTTTTCACTTAATGAGGAAAATTTTTGAAAAAAAAAAATTGTTTACACTTTTCTTTTAAAATTGTGAAAATAATGAAAACACTTTTTAAGTAAGATTTTTGTGAAAATATCCAAATTAAACACAAAGTTTTATTTTCTATTTTCATTTTGAAAAATTTTCTAAAAAATAGGAGTAGTTTTCTCTAAGTAAACACAACCTCTTGACCAATTCATTTAAGGCTAATTTGCAACTTGCATTGTATTATATTTTTGGTGATTTTTCTTTTCTATTGACAACCTCACATATGCAGTTACATATAGTTTTTATCTACAACCTTTATTTATTTTATGTGGCTGTGGCCACCAACCATCGCACGTAATTAGAAGGAAATACACTTCAAAAATCACATGGATTCTCTCCTTATCCTTGAATCTATCATGTGACTGCCAGAAAAATATTACACCTTCAGCCTTCAGCTTTGTTGCCTAATTATTAGATGCAACACCAAAAGGTCCCATTCTATTTTAATTATACTCTTTTTTTGATCCATCTCACTTGCTAATTAAAAAAAATAAAAAGATGAACCCAAATTTCTAGGAACCACAAGGAACTTTGCTTTGTGGGTCATATAGATTAATAATACAAATGGAATATGGTGAATGGATAATCCTAATATGATTTTTTTTATTATGGAAATTTGAGATAGTATATTTGAAAATAAATATAAAATATGCATATTACAATCAAAAAGTGCAAAAATAAAAAATTTGATAAAAATAAAAATATTTATAATTTTTTTCAATCATATTGATGGAATACTCATGATTAACCGATAATAAAAATTGTTTAATTTATTGAAAAATAGTAGAAAATGATCGTTCTATTCAAAAAATAAAGTTTCATATAAAAAAATTTCAATTACAATATTTACATTCAAATTTAAATTTAAATTTGAAACTTTTGAATTTAGTAATTTCAGTCTAAAACATCTAGCCAACACCCATTGGCAGAAGATTCTCTCATTTTGGAAGTTTCCTTTTTAAGTCAATTCGCTTCTGTTTGGTGTTATATGTATCATCACATGATTAAGATTCCACGGCTGCAATGAAATGAGAAAAATTTATGATCTTACTTTTCACCAGATAAATATGCATTAAAGGGATATCCAACATATACCAACAGTCAATTACCTTGTAATTGAGAGATATTGCTGCATGAGACTGACAAGTACTGGTTTCAGTTGTAGATGCTTATTCCAAAACTTTACCCATTGCAAGAAAGTAGAAACAAATAATTTGAAGTTTTTTATAATATGTTCGTGTTCAAATGCCTATTCATATATGCTTGTATAGTGAGCTGGTTAAAATAAAATACATTGGATTATATGCTAGGTGTTTTCATATGTTAGTTTTTTTTTTTTTTTTTTTTTTTTAACCATTGGTATAAATGATTAATTCCCAATACTATAAGGACATAGAAAAGGGGTGGGAAATTCGAACCCTACTTTTCTTAATTGAATGTCTACATTTTTTACCACTTAAACTACTCGGGCTACTCGTGGAGAACTTGTCATATGTTAGTTAATGCTGTAAGGTTAGATGCTTTTTATGTTAATTTACGTTCTTACAACTTTTTTATTTTTTTGAAACAAAACTCTTTTATGTGTGTTTCAATTTTTTTTTTTTTTTGAAACAAAAAGAGGAATTCATTAAGAAACAGAGAAAACATCATCAAGTAAGAGCCTCCTTAAAAAGGATGGGGGCTCTTGCCAAAAAGAACAAGCATAGGAATGAGCTGCATGAGCCAAGGCATCAACAACTGCATTGGCTTGTCTGTAAACAAAGCTCACAGCTTTAACACGACACAGCTGAGCAAGTTTCCTGCTAGAAAGCAATAAACTACCAAATTCAGATAAATCAAAAATAAAACCATTAAAACCATCAACCACCTGCTTCGAGTCTATCTCTACAAAAACACCTTCTAGACCAAACTCTCAAAGCCAACTCAAAGCTTCTTTCAAACAGACCGCCTCAGCCAACTTCAATGAGACAACGGGTAGCCATCTGACGACTCCAACCCACAACAACATGGCCATAGCAGTCACGGAGAACTATACCCAAACCAATACAGCCCCGCTGAGTATCAATAGAGGCGTCTAAGTTCATCTTGAGCATATTAGCCGCGGAGGACACCAATGGACCTGCTGCCGATGATGAGTCAGCCCCGAACCATTTCCAGAAGGAACATTCGCTGAAGCAAATTGGGAAAGAAAATCCAGAGCATGCCAAACACAGGTTGCCGGAGAAGACATGGAGGACTTCCATAAACATAAATTTCTCTGCTGCCAAATACTCCAGAGAATCATACACACTTTACACCTGAATTCTACATCATCCAAACCAAACATGCTAACAACCCAATCGAAAAAATTAACGGCATTAACATGGACCAAATCAATTGCAGCTTCATCCCAACAAGCTCTAGCAAAAGGACAGTCAATAAAAATATGAAGCAAATGCTCTCCTAAAACACCACACTGAACACACACATTATCAACTCTAATACCACGCAAGAATAATTTTTCTCTAGTGGGCAACACATTTGCACAAGCACACTAGCAGAAGTGTTTCACCCTGGGAGGAACATTCAACATCTAAAACTGAGACCAAAGCTTTCTATCCGCAATCCGAACCTCCTCCAAATTAGCTTGAACTGCAATTCTATATCCTGATTTCACTGAATAAATACCCCTGTTATCGAAATGCTATAACATGACATCATTAAGATCATTGTTACCAGCCGAAATGGACAGAATGTAGGAAACATCCTCTTGCTCAAAAACTTCATCAAGAAATTCAACATCCCATTCATTTGTACCCGGAATCCAAAGATCACAAACCTTCAAATCTTTAAGACCTGCTCTAATAGGAGTGACAGGTAAAAAATTATCATTATTAGGAATCCACCTATCCCTCCATATATTAACCGAAGTGCCTTGACCAAGCTGCCATCTATACCCAGAAGCAAGAATAGTTTTAGCGCACCAGATACTTCTCCAAATTAGGCTCGGGCTAGCCCCTAACTGAGCCGAGAAAACATCCCCAAGTGGGAAATATTTAGCTTTGATGATACGTGACAATAAAGTATCAAGATTAGCAACCAATCTCCAAACCTGCTTACCAAGCATAGCTACATTAAAATAATGTAAATGTCTGAACCCCAAACCACCATTCTCTTTCCTCAAACACATTCTCTCCCAACTAAGCCAATGAATACACTTTCTACTATTTTGAATTGAACCCCACCAAAAAGAATTCATCATACACTGTAACTCATCACACAAAGAAAGAGGAAGAAGAAACGTACTCATACAATAGAAAGGAATAGCCTGTGCAACTGATTTTAGAAGAACCTCCTTACCCGCTTGAGAAAAAAGCTTCCCATACCAAGTAAACATTCTACTCCAAAATCTGTTCTTCAACCATCCAAAACTGGCTCGTTTATTTTTTCCAATGAAGGAAGGCAATCCAAGATATCTACCAGTGTCCAAGTGATAAAAAACACCTAGCAGAGATTTGATATTGTCCCTTAAATCTGGATCAACTTAGCACTAAAGAAAATCCCAGATTTATGGAAATTAATTCCTTGCCCAGAATCATGCTTATAACGAAGAAGCAAATCTCTCATAGCAACACATTCAGACATAGTGGCTTTAACGAAAAAGAAACTGTCATCAGTAAATAATAAGTGAGAAACTGAAGGAGCTGCACGATAAATTCTACAACCATGCAAGAAACCATCCAATTCAGCTTGTTTAATCAAAGAAGACTACCCTTCAGCACATATAATAAACAAATAAGGAGAAAGCGGATCTCCCTGCCTCAAACCCCTTTCAGGAACAACAGGACCCACAACCTCACCATTAATCAAAATATGATATTTCACTGAAGTAACACAAAACATCATCCAATCTATCCATCTAGAATGAAAACCCATCCGAATCATTACAGCTTTTAGAAAAGCCCAATTAATCCTGTCATAGGCTTTGCTGATATCAATTTTAAATGCAACTAGACCCTGCTTGCCTCTAGTTTTACGTTTCATGTGATGAATAACCTCAAAAGTAGTTACAACATTATCCAGAATAGACCTACCAGGAACAAAAGTAGTTAGAAATAATATGGGGTAAAATAGATTTTAATCTATTCGCAAGCACTTTGGCAATGATCTTAAACAGAACATTACACAAAGAAATAGGTCGAAGATCCCGCATAGAAATAGGATTTTCCTTTTTAGGAATAAGCACAATAAGGGTCTCATTAAGATTATCAAGAAAAATCCCAGAGTCCAACCACCCTGTACAAGCAGAAAAAATAGCCGTACCTAATTGAGGCTAAAATTGCTGAAAAAAAGATAGATTAAGGCCATCAATACTAGGCGACTTATCGGGATGCATCTGAAAAATAGCCCTCTTAAATTCTTCCAAAGTAAAAAGAACCATCAAGCTCTCATTATCAGACATATAAACTTTTGGCTTTACATAATCAATATTCGGCAATGAAGAAGAATCCCCCATGGAAAATAAATCATAGAAATAATCAAGAGCAACCCGTTTAATATCACCAGCCTCCTCCACCCAAGTCCCATCTTCAAGTTGCAACCGTGTAACCCGATTGGTTTTTTTCCTAACTGAAGCCCAAGCATGGAAATATTTACTATTCCTGTCTCCACTTTTTAACCAAAAACTTTTACTTCTTTGCTTCCAATACGCCTACTCCTGGCTAAGGAGATTGTTCAAGAGTTGGCGTTGATCAAAGACTACTGCATGGGCATACTGGTCATTAGAGAGCATTAAAGACGCCAATTTCAATTTGGTAGCCTTAAGTTTATCAATAAATTGCCTGCGAAAATTATTACCCCACTGTTGTATGACCGAACTGCACTGTACCAACCTATCCAAAATAAAAAGCCCATCTGAACCTTCTAAATTTTGTCTAACCACGTCATAAAAATCAGGTTCCATAATCCATGCATTCTCAAACCGAAATTTAACACCTCTCATGTCATAATATTTAGCTTTTATCACCAATTCAATAGGATGATGATCGGACACAGAAGTAAACAAACAAGAAAGCTTAGCTTCAAGGAAAGACTCTAGCTAAGCCGAAGACACTAAACACCTATCCAAGCGCCCTTCCACAAAAAAATCCTTACGACGACCTCTTTCCCAAGTGAAATTGTAACCTTCTAGATGAAGATCAAACAAACCACAGTCTTCAATAGCTTCTCTAAACCCACGAAACAACCACCGAGTGAGGAGCGCCCCCATTCTTGTCACAATGGCTAAGAAGATCATTACAATCACCAATAACACACCAAGGAAGATTTGACTGATCACTTAGACTCCGAAGCAAATCCCATGAAGCACAACGTTGACTCCTATCAGGATTGCCATAGTAACCGGTACATCACCAAGTGAATGAAACATCATCAACAATACAAACATTAATATGGAAGCAGGAATAGCTCAAAAGAGAAACTGAAATTTTATTATTCCATAAAAAAGTAAGGCCACCACTACGGCCCTCAACATTAACACTTAAACAACCCGAAAAACCCAAACTATATTTTAATTCTTCAATTTTTTGAGCATGAACTAAAGTTTCAATGAGAAAAACAAAATCAGGCCTATGAGAAAAAACTAAAATTTTCAAAGCTAACACTACGCTTGGATTGCCTAGACCACGGCAGTTCCAGCTAACACCAATCATGGCTCTCGGTAGGGTCCTAAAAAAGGCCCGGCCGATTCTGAAGTAGTAACAATCTGGTTACTATCAATCTCATCCATCGCGACATCAACAGCACCATGAACATCGTCTTTACCAGTAGCTAAAGGAATATCATTGGGCTTTTGAACACCTATAAGTTCTGGTCTCTTTCTTTTATTATCCACAGGCATGTCCAACTCTATGTCTTCATAATTGGGCTTGCTAAGCGGGCCTACATTATCTTTTAACAAGTTGGCGCATACTGCTTTACTAGAGTTGTGCATGTGCATAACAATACAATCTTTGCCATATTCGGTTACGCCTGAATTTGACCCCTCCTTATCCAAATTCAAATTTGAATTTGCAGCAAATCCCTCCTTGATTTCAGCACTAACAGTTGACTTACCAAACCTGAAATCAGCTCCAGCTCCACCCTGCTCACAGAGCCACCGACCACCACCCAAATCCCTCGACTGCCTTCCCTTAGCTTTAATCCATGGTCCCCATTCCTTCTTCAACTCACCAGAGGAATTGTTTAAGATCAAAGGACATAATCTATCAGTGTGCCCCAACTTGCCACATACATAGCAAAGGTAGGTATTGAACTCATACTTGAATTAGACCACTGAAGAGCCACCATTGAAAACCTTAATCCTCTTCCACCTCTTCAAAGGCAAACGAACATCAATACTAACTCTGACTCGCATAAAAGTATTCCAAGGTCCTGCATTATTGACATCATCATAAGCAAGAAATCCCCCTATAAAATTACCCAGCTGTTTACCCACTACCGAAGACATATAACCAATGGGCAACTCATGAATCTGAATCCACACCAGCAGAGAGTGAAATTGAATTAAGGTTGGAGTTTCATCTACTTTCAAATGATGAAAAAGCAGTAGATGGTTCTCAAAGGTCCACGGGCCACCCTCTAAAACACGATTCAGATCAAGAACATGATGAAATTGGAAGAGATACTTCTGCTCAGGCAATTCACGAACACTAATCCCCTTCATCAGTCTCCATAACATGGCCATACAATGCTTCATAAACTCAAACTTAATCGGTCGATCAGTCAAAAATCTCCCAATCAAATATAAATCGTCAAAACTCTCAGACGGCATAAGTGCAACCCCTTCAAACTCCATCTCTTCTGTTTCTACATCTATCAGTGAGAGTGCAGCTATACCAACCTCCATTGAATCACAAAGAAACAGCAATCACGTAAAGAAGAAAAACAAGAAAAAGCCACTTAACCTAGAAGTGGGAAGAAAAGGCTCTCAAACGAGGAGAGAAAGCATTTATATTTTATGTGTGTTTCAATTTTTTATCAGTTATAAACTAGTAAGTTTAATTCATTTGGATCTTTTCCAAGCCATACAACGGGGTCAAATGCAACGGAAGGTATTGAACTTTAATTTTATTTCAATTCAGTTACCAAACTTTAATTTGTATCTTTTTAGATACCAAACTTCTATTTAATTTCATAGTAGTCACTCAAAAAAAATTTAGTGCCTGAATAATCTATAATTACTATTTTAATCTAGAATTAAAGTTTTTTTGCAAATAAGTTCATATTTTCTATACATTTATAGAAAATAAGAAAAAATTTGAAAATCATTTTGATTCCGCCTAGTAAGAGCAAATTCATCATGAGTGGTATCAGATTCTAAAGGAAGTAAACTTTCAAACTTTTATAATTTATGGACTAAATTGAAAAGATAAAGAAAATGATGGATTAAAATAGTTTTTAAGAGAATTTTAGTGGACTAAAAATTTTTTTACAGTACCCTTTTTGAAACAAAATCAAAGATCATAGATTGATGATAAAAAAGAAACAAATTAAAGTTTAGTAGCCAAATTGCAATAAGTGTAAAGTTTGATGACCACCATTGCATTTAATCCCATACAACATTACTAGTGAAAATAAAGATTCAAAGATCTACATATTGAAATGTTACTTCAACACCAGGCTAACAATCCCCATTTACTTGTCTTATTATAAGTATTACAACAGTCTCCCACGAGTAGTCCAAGTGAAAAAATGTATGGACATCCAGTTGAGGTGAGCAGGATTCGAACTCTCTACCCCCTTCTCTCCCCATTATGGTTCTTTCTCTAGTTGTATTGCTCCATGTAAAACAGTCAAAAGGAGACAACGCTAAATAGTCCAAGTTTAATTTTTGGATATGTTGGAAATTTGAGAAATATGGCCCTTAGATTTTCATGTTGGGGCTTGCATTTGCATATGTCTCCTTTCTCCTTTTCCTGTGTTTGAAGGCTCTCAATGTTAGGCATTCACTTGGATTTATTGATTATTCTGGCATAACTTAAAAGGAATATTCTCTCCCTCTGCTTGCTCTTGTATTTTGTTAAGTTATTGATTATTTGATTAAATGGCATTATGAATTACCAATCCAAGTTTTAAATAAGAATTTTTTTTATTTTTTATTTTTAAGAGAAATCAAGCAACAAGCATAATAGCTAAAGCCCTTATAGGCATGCTCATGCAGGGAAATCCGGAAACATTGATGGCATCCTAGAAACAGAATACTAAAACAAGGGTTTATTCATGCTTGGTCATTGGAAGCTGATGATAGTTTAGATGCTGAGTGTTTCTCTGTCGAACATTTCATCAAGTGAAATAATTGCTCTGAGCCAACTCCAAACTGCAGTCGTTTGAATGGGTAGTGCTGGATGAATGAACATTATTCATCTGTTTATAATGTCTATGCGCTCTAAATGATATTCCTCTTTATATTTGTGTCTAGTTCACAAGCATTATAATGTGCAGAATTCTGTCAAAACCTATTAACCAAATATGTTACCTCGGTTCAATCATGGTTATGTAAAAAAAAGTATGTCGGTTCGGTTTCAGCTTTAAAAGTAAAAAACCGAAAGAAAACCTAATCGAACAGATATAATTAATGTTATATATTTTATTATATTCGGTACCATTTTAATATTGATTTTATATGGTTGCCTCTCACGATCTCTCCTCTTATAGGCCATCTCTAATGCATTTGTGCATACATTTTTTTCTGAACAACTAAAACAATGATATCATTCATAGGATAAAGAGTACAATTGTGAACAACACATTACAAGTACTATTAAGATCAAAGTCCTATTGTACCCTATAAACAGATTAAGATTAGAACTAAACTTCAACCCAAAAGTGATTGGATAAGAATAAAAAACCTTCCCAAAGAAGTACACATAAGAGATAGCAAGACAAACATTTACATCCATATAAAGAACAGTCAGTTCAATGAATTTATATGATTCTTGACTCTTGTTATAGTAAGGCTTAAAGTGAGTCTTGAAGAAAATGCCTGTAAAAAGGCTCACCACCAGATTTGAAAGAAATCTAGTCACCTGTACAATTTCTCGAACAGCAAGAACTTGGAGCCAATATTCTACATCAAAGGGTGAAGCTAATTCCACTTGAAACTCAAAATATAACAAACTACAACCATGGGAGAGCAAAACCACAAAACACAAATAGAGAAAGGACAACCTCATAGATCTATCCAAACTAATATTATTTATCAAAGAAAATATCATAAAAAACAAGAAAAATAAGTAAAGAGGACCATTACCGATAAAAAATGATTGGCAACAGTCCTCTAGAGTTAAAACTATAAACAAGAGTTTCGACAAGAGTTTCGAAGAATTCTAGACTAGGAGAGAGAAAAGCGAAGAAGTGTAGCATTCACATACTATTTATTTTTTATTATTTGCGCATACATTTGGTGTTTTATAGCTTTGACGTGGCGCTAAATCTAACATCAAATTGATGTTGGTGAATAGTGCCACAATAAATTTGTTGTGCGCTGTTTACCAACACCAAACACTCTTCACTTATTTATTTATTTTTTTTGTTAATTATAAAATAAGTCATATATTTTTACTTTTGTAATATTTGAGACCAATTTTAACTTTACGTTATTTTAGTTTTCTATTTAATGAGATAATTATTTTATTTATTTTTTAATTAAAGAAGATAAAATTATTTAAATATATTATTATTTATATTTTTGAAATTAATGTAATTATTTTTATTAATTACATATATGATTAATTATATATACATAATATATTCACATGAATATATAATTATATGTACATAATTTAATTACATTTTTATTAATATAATTATAATATTTAATTATATAATATTGTTAATATTTAAATTGGATGGGTATGTACAAAATAAAAAATATGGGTAGAATTTATAAAGATAAGTAATAAAAATTAAATATACGAGAATATTGTTTTTACTGTAAAAATGGGTGTTATGGGTTGGATAAAATACTGTAGAAACATGCAAAACTTAGGCCAATTTGATATTTTTGGGTTGGAGATGCCCTTAGTCTTCTTACAAAACCCAATTTCTCTACGTCCCATCTCCTCACTCTCATCAAATCGCCGCCCACCACCGTCCATCACTGTCAACCCTCCACCGTCAACAGCACCATCATGTTCTTCCCCATCATTGAGTGCTCCATCTCCATAAAGATCTCCTTCTTTACCATCTCCTCAGAGTCTTTTTTGCTCATCCCCTCCATACCCAGAATTTGAAATTCACCGCTCAGTTCAGACACAAAGGCATCAACGTCGAGCTTCTATGCCATCACAGCACAGGTAGGGGTTGTTTTAAACAGAAAATATTGGAATTTTCCCTCATTCACGCTTTTTTTTGTTCTTATTTCATTTCCTAAATTAAGAAAAAAAATGAAAAAGAGAAGGTTAGAACAGTAATGGCGATTCTTCTGTCAGTCTCTATTTAGGCTTTTGCTGATTTTTTTTTTTAAATATTTTGAGCAAGTAAAGAATACCAAAGTATATGGCCATTTACATAACTGGGTTGGTGATATCCAGTGGTAATGTTTAAATATTATTCTCAGGTGATCTTAGAGAGAGGATTGGAGCTGCTATCAGCAACTTTTATATTCAACGTTCTGGTGAGTTGCAGTTTAATCTCTGTATATTATTTCTAACTTCAGCCCTTTAAACTTTATCATTGAACTGTCTCATATGAAATATTTCAAAATTC
>CATIWK010457253.1:0-31061 GCA_949634005.1 Mallotus japonicus
TGATGAGTTAATGCCACACATAGGAAAGGACATGCAGAATATGATTCAATATTTGGTGACTGTATCCATCAGGCAGGCTGCAGCCAGGATCATTGATGTAAATCAGACTGAGATTATTTGTGGTAGATTTGAGGAGCTACATGTGTTAACAAAGTTTAAAAACCGCAGTACCCACTGTGATGTGTCACTGAAATTCTATGGTTTATCTGCACCTGGAGGTTCACTTGCTCAGGTTTGTTGGCTGTAATGGCGTGATTGTGATGCACTTTGTGTCAAGGTTTTGAGTTATATTTAAGAGGGTTCTGAACATGGATGGAGATACTAACTGTCTTGCCTATTTTTCCATTAATCTGAATATTGAATTTTATTTTAAATTTTTTATGTCTTGCATGGCATTTTCAAATTCCAATGTTTAATTCTGTTATTCATTTAAATTGGTTTTGGATTGAATTTGTTGCTACAAACAAGACGTCCATATTCCTCTCATTTTATTTGGCTTATGTATTTTGCAATTTGTTCTCAGAGTGTATCCAGCGAGAAGAAGGTGAATGCATTATCAGCTAGTTTTGTACGGTCACCAGTTGGGGAGAATGTTGACTGGAGGCTGTCAGCAACTATTTCTCCTTGCCATGTTACGGTGATTTCTTAGTCCTTGAGAGAGATGGGGAGTGGAGTGATTTTATACCTCTACCAAACTGCATGCAGCAGTTATATTGCTCGATTTGCTTATGCCAGAGTTGCATCCTTTTTCTCCGTTAGTTTTATCTAGTTATGTTTGTTGGAGGCAGAGAGGTAGATAAAAGGAAAGGATACTTGTCTTCTGTTTACATTTGGAGCCCAATGCATTGCTTGTGGTGCCTTTCATGTTATCACTTACCTCTGTGTTTCCCTACTTGAAGTTTATATTGCAATTTGTTCCTTCAATGATGAAGATGTTGTTTCCTTGTAAGAGCTTGAAACTTTTATTTGAAGCATTTTTCCTAGAATGGTAAGAATACAGCTATCTTAAGTTCCCAGCTTAGAGAACCACTAATGATTTGAGTGTATCTAAAAAGGAAGTACAGTGATGTTACAAAGTCATGGTCTAATTGAACATCCTATAGGTATACGAGTTAGTTTTGTAATTTTAGCAACACAGGCCATTTTGAAGTTCAAGCTGTTGTTCAAGAGTGTGATTGACCTTATCTGTACCAGCATCTATGGCCTAATTAGTGATAACAAAAGGAGAAGTAGATGGTGAGCTTGGAGTTCCTTAGAAGAAGTACTGAATAAAAAATCTTATGCTTTCCATGATTTTGCATGTGCAATTCAACATCACAATCCTTCTTTTAGGGGAAATGTCCTTGTGTTGGTCTACTTATTTTCCCCTTAGATTAAGTTGGTTTTGTGATTTTTTTTTTCAGTTTTCGGTAAAATAGGAATGATAATGGAATTTAAGTGGAGATAGGCTATTGTGGTTAGAACAGGGAAGTGCCTAGTTTTTTTTTTTTTTTTTTCCGGCTATTTTATAAATATCACTTTCGGGAAACATGTATGTTGCTTAATGTCTACGATTTCCTTAATATAGAGAATTACATCTGGTCTCCGTTACTAATTTTACTACTCATAATAAATGTTTTGTATCTTCTAGTTCATGTGTATCTAGTGTGTTGGAAAATATATTTTGCTATTTGTTTGTATTTTCATTTTTTTCTTCTCTCTGACAAGCCTTCATTTTCCCTTCTCTTCTGAAGCTTCCTCACTGTTTTTTGGTTACAGGTTTTAATGGCAAGTTTTGATCACTTCTTTGAGTTCATGAAGAGAAGTAATGCAGTTAGTCCTACTGTTGCATTAGAAACTGCAAATGCTTTGCAGGTATGATGACAACACATCGAATGTTGGACAGGCACTATATTACTATTTGACTTATATTTAATTTTGTCTTTGATAAATGCAGATGAAGATTGAAAAAGTGACTCGTAGAGCACAAGAGCAATTTCAGATGGTATTAGAGGAACAGAGCAGGTGATTGTTTGCTCATTCATTGTGATATTTATGTTTGCTTCATTGGTCTACCTGATTGCTAATTCTTGGAACATGTTAGTAATTTGATTTTCTCTCTTAATTTAAGAAAATTATGTGTTTCATATGTATTTAGGAGGTATGCAACTCATATATAATCATTCTTAGGGTCCGTTTGCTTGCAGAAAATATTTTTTCTTTGGAAAATATTTTCTCTTTTCCAATGTTTGGCTGCAACATTAGAAAACAATTGGAAAATGTCATCCTTTGTGACATCAACACTTTTTATTATTTAAATTATCTTTTTTGTAATGGACCTAATGTATATTTTTTACAAATTATCTTTTTATAATGGATTTGATGTATCGATTCAAAATCTATATGATAATTAATCTATACAAAAGAATGAAAGGGAAAAAAAATGAGAAAATAAAAATAAAAAAAGGGAAAGAAGAAAGGAAGGAGAGAAGGCTAAAAAAGGAGAAAATGAAAATAAAAAAGAGGGAAATGAAAAAAGGAGAGAAGGTAAAAAATGAGAAGAAAACAAAAAAGAGAGGGAAAGGAGAAAAAAATGAGAGAAGATAAAAAAAATAAAAAAAATAAAGAGAAAATAAAAAAGAAGGGCAAAACAATAAATAAAAAAGATGAGCATTTTAGGTAAATTTCTCTTAATTTTAAGCATTGGAAAATGATTTCTCATTTTAAAGATGGGAAATTATTTTCCCTTGTTTTTAAGTTATTTTCCGTTGACTAACCATTTATTTTCCTTTGACTTATTTTCTTTAGTAATCCAAACACTGGAAAATATTTTCTGCAAACAAATGGAGCCTTAGTGTAAAAATTTAGGATGTAAAAAAAATGCATATATTGAATGTCATTGAGTGCAAATAGCAGTTGTGGAGACATGGATGAGTTACAAAATGTATGTGTTTAGCTAGAAGTAAAGAGTGGCAATATTAGGAGTCTGTCTCTGTCGTGCACTAATGTCCCTTTATTTTCTGTGGGGAGTGCACTTTTCTTGCTTCTGATTGATGGTATTTGTAGGAAAATCTGCTAATGAAAGACCCAGTGAGAATATAGCCTGTGCAATAGTTTATATGATTCTGGAAGTTTCTTAAGTATGGTTGAATTGTAGTTACTTGTTGATTAACGTTGGTCAATAGGCACAGGTAGACTACTACTTTTCTCTTATTAATTTTGTGGTTGTGTGGCTTATTTTGGCAAAAAACAAAAACAAATTTGACCTATTCGCATATCTGCTTGGTTTTATCAGATTTGCCCTGGACATAGATTTGGACGCTCCAAAAGTTAGGGTTCCTATAAGGACAACTGGCTCCCTGAAGTCCGATGTGCATTTTCTTTTGGATTTCGGTCATTTTACCTTGCACACTGCGGTATGCTTCTTATTAAGACCTTTTTTGTGCAGCTTTTACCTTTTCCTGAAAGTGTCTCTCTAATTGCAGGAAAGTCCGGCTGATGAACAAAGGCAGAGCTTTTATTCCCGTTTCTACATATCCGGAAGAGATATTGCTGCATTCTTTACAAATTGTGAGTCTGATTGTCAGAATCCAACAGTGGTTCTTCCAAATGATCGTAGTCAATCAATAACATCCTGCATTCCTGAAACGAAAGGCAATTTTCATTCTCTTATTGATAGGTGTGGAATGGCAGTGATTGTTGATCAGGTATAATATTTTACTTGATTTTTTTCCCAGTCAGATGTGATTATTATTATTATTTTTGGTTTTAATGCCCTCATTTGCTATCATTTTGTGGATTGCAATACTGCATTGTGCTTTACTTGTGTAGCATATAACACTTGTCACTTGTATTGTACGATATGTACTTTTGTTTCTAGAAGTTGTAGTTTGGGGTATTGTATCTTGTGAAGTAACATGTTGATGCTCATGGCTATTCATGTGCCAAGTATTGATTGAGATATAGTTGATTGATTGTTGAATGTCGTAGATGTTTGCATTTACTTGTCAATCAGATATTGCAGATTTGTGAAATTGTTGAAACTGCTACTTAGCATGTCTGCATTCACTTTTCTGGACTCTCTTTTACATTTTGTGTATTTATTAAGATTTTGAAACTCTATGGTGCTGATACTTATTAACGTATTCACTGAAGATCAAAGTACCTCATCCAAGTTACCCTTCAACACGTATATCCATTCAAGTTCCAAATCTTGGCATTCACTTTTCACCTGCAAGATATGGTAGACTTATGGATCTGTTGAACATGCTGTATGAGACTATGGAAGGATATGGTCAATCAGCGGTTGATAATTTTCAAACTCAGTTTTCCCCTTGGAGTTCTGCAGATATTGCTACTGAGGCTAGGATCCTTGTGTGGAAGGTATTTCTTAATGTTTTCAATGATAAGGGAAATAAGCTGGTTGGACACATGGATTATGAGAGAAATTTATACTATATCAAATTTCTTGGTTTTAGGGGATTGGCAATTCTGTAGCTACATGGCAGCCCTGTTTTCTTGTGTTATCTGGATTATATCTTTATGCTATGGAATCTCAGAGGTCTCAGACCTACCAGCGATACTTGAGGTTAATTTTTTTTTAATCATCTCTTTCTGATAGTTTTTCTTGCATTTGATTTCTGCATGGTAGCTATTTGAAGTCTTAACCATGCTTTTTACTGCATTGAAGTTTCTTTTTTCTTCTACTGCTACTTCTTCTTAGCTTTTTACTTTTTCCCTTTGATTTTGCTTATTTTTTTTTCACTGGTGATCTTTTTTGAATATTACGTATTTTAGAGTTTCTTCACATTGTTAACATAAAATTTCACTTTCGCAGTATGGCTGGTAGACAGGTAAATGAGGTTCCTCCATCAAATGTTGGTGGTTCCCCATTCTGTATTGCTGTGTGTTTCAGGGGAGTGGACTTTCAACAGGTAAGTTGCAGATTTTTGTTACAGAGTCGTTTTGATGTGTTGTGCTTTGTTCAACCGGGTCCTATTGTATGTCTATTTGACAAAGCATAGGTTGGATTTAGTGTGAGTATATTTTCTTAATTGAACAACTAGAGAAAAGAACAAGGGGAAAAAAAATTAGTATTGTGGTATGAAACATGGCACAGACACCAGGCAAAGAGAAGGAAGTATTTCATTAAACAATTGGAGATTATGGAGATGGCTTAAGTTCACTATTGACCCGGTCCCCGATGGACCAAGTTCTCTCTTTTACACAGAGCCGCAGGAATACACTCTAACCACCATGCTCTCTTCTCATGGGCATACATTGCACACAAGAACAGAGTCGTTATGTTTCTATTAAATTTTGATATAAGATGATTAAACCATGGGAATTTTCCAACATGAACTGCAAATAAAAATTCTGAATGAAAATGATTTTGGCAACTTTGTTTTGCCTACGCTCAAGATGTTAACACTGAGTATAACCGTGGAAAGGTTGTCTAACATAGCTATGATTTGAAAGTATTATATGTGATCACTTGATGAGTTGCTGTGTTTGAATATTGCTTATCCTTGAGCTACTGCCATAATATATCGTTTTTTAAAGGACATTCTTGCTTTTGTTCATTGGACCTATGATAAATTCATATATTAGCATTATAATTTGACAAGTAGCTTGTGCTTGGGTTTTTGCATTATTGCTGGTGATGAAAAGAAATCAATTGGTGACGCGAGATATAGCCAGTTATATTATGAGATACTTTTGATGCAAAATGCCATCGAACATTTACATATAGTTAAGAAAAAAGTGAAATATTTTTGGCAATTGATTGCATAAATATTCTTCTGTCTTTCAAGGGATTTTTTGTGCATAATTTTGATTATCTCATTGTTTTCCCAGGCTTTAGAATCTTCTAGCACCTGGATTCTAGAGTTTCGCAATGAGGAGGAGAAAGCCATTTGGTTCAAAGGACTTGTACAGGCTACCTATCAAGCTTCTGTATGGCTGATATGATTTCGAATTATACGTCTAGGCAATTCATTTGTAATTTAGGTGCTTATTTCTGAATTTTGGATTTATTTCCATGAAGGTGCCTCCATCAATTGATGTACTTGGAGAGACAGGCAATGCTGCAGCTGAATTTGGTGGACCTCAGACCCCAAAACTGAAAACAGTTGATCTTGTCATTAATGGGGCACTAGTAGAGACAAAGTTGTGTATATATGGAAAGGTCAGATGAAACTCACTGCCCCTAGGGGAGAGAACTGTTTACATCACAAACTATTATTGATGTTGTGCATTTTCCTTGTGCTTTTAAGTAGTGAACTGAATTCATCTAGCTAGTAGCTACAGTGGGGTGTTTAGCTTGCTGTTGTAGTTACCTGTCATTGTACTTCAATGTTTTGTTTATTTTGTTGTGCAGACTGGAGATGAGGTTGAAGAGACACTAATTATCGAGGTTCTTGCTGGTGGGGGAAAGGTTTGTTTTGTTAGTTTTGATCTTTTTATTGGTAATTCTTTACCTACTAGCCACACCAAGCCATTAACTGGCTGATCCACTCCTGCACTGGCAATCTATGTGGAAACTATCTTGATAATATGCGTAAATGACATCAGACATATCAGGGTGCAAGGTTCTTTTCAGGTGATGAGAAATAACTTTTATTGGGAAAGAAGGAAGAAGGAGAGTACAACATGAAGGATAAAATATTGCCCCATAAACTCAACATACAACTATGAGGAGCAATTAGGGCAAAATAAAGTTTGATGTCTAAACAAAAACCCCTTAAAGCTTCAGAAGCATAAGCCCTCAAGTGCATAGAGCTAAAGAATATCTTATTCCACAAAAGATTAGAGGACAACTCTAGCATTTGAATTAGATTCTTTTCTATCTGTTCAAAGATTTTATAGTACGGCAAAATTTGTTGGCCAAGTGAAAAGAATAGTCTTTAGAGGATCAAATAAGATGGACAATGGACTAGCAAGAAAATAGTCTAGAAGAGTCCAAACAAAGAATTTTTCAATTTCGACTGGGAGAATTTAAAATTCCAAGAGAATATATTATTGCTTTGACCTTTTAGCAGAAAAAACTGAATTGTAGGAGCATTATGCAAAGTAGAAATTTCATAGAGATGAGAGAAAAAGGTTCTTGAACACAGATATCTTCTGAGAAACAAATAGGGTCCCATAGCCAACCTAGGAAAAAGTGATGCCTCAGATATGAATTTCCATGGTCTCTCATGGGAGGCTCATGGGATGATGTAGCATTATTTTATCTATAGTTGGCGCATGCATTATATCTATGACCATCATGAAGGCTCCTATTGAAATGCTTTCCTCAGGAGGCTATGAACTAGATTTTCTCTTGGGCTTTAGTAACATTCCAGTTTGTTAAGGCTCGCCCTCTCCCTCTATTTTAGTATTATCCTGAATAATTGTAAGCGTTAGAAACTGTTTTTATTTGTATTTGTCACTATTGCAATTTTAATTATCTTGCTTTTTAGGTGTATATGACCCGTTCAGAAGATGATCTGACTGTCAAGATGAAGTTGCACTCTTTGAAAATTAAAGATGAACTTCAAGTTCACTCATCTATAAAACCACAATATTTGGCCTGCTCTGTGCTGAAGAATGATAAGATGCCTGCATCTTCTAGCCCTTTTGATATCAAAGGGAGAGATATATCTGCAGGGCCTCATGATGATGATGATACTTTCAAGGATGCTTTGCCTGATTTTTCATCTGGATCAGATACTGGCATTTATTCACCAAGAGGGGAGATGACTATGCAGGGAATTATGGGAGATATGAGCGGTTCTTCTGAATTTGAGCATGCTGAAGCCTTAATTCATGAGCAAGATTGTTTACAAGGAAGAAACATTTCTAATGAGATATTTTATGAGGCAGAGGGTGGTGATAGTTTGGATTTTGTATCTGTTATATTTTCAACAAGGAGTTCTTCGTCATCTGATTATGATGGTATAGATACACAGGTATTGAACTTCATTATCAATTATTCTAGTTATAAACTTGTATGCCTTATTGACACTTAATGCTCTACTGATGTATACATTTGACATATTCAGATGAGTATTCGCATGTCCAAACTAGCGTTCTTTTGCAACAGACCTACTCTTGTTGCCTTAATTGATTTTGGCTTCGACCTAAGTTATGTGAATTCTGCAAAAAGTGACACAGACATGGCTGGAATCTCAGACGATAAGTCCTTGATGGACAAAGAAAAGACTGAAGACAGTGACCGCGTTAAAGGGTTGCTGGGCTATGGTAAAAACCGCGTTGTGTTTTATTTAAACATGAATGTTGACAATGTCACTGTCTCTCTCAACAAAGAGGATGGTTCTCAGCTTGCTGTGCTTGTGCAAGAAAGTTTTCTTCTAGACCTTAAGGTGAGGCGAATATATCATGAAAACCTTTTCTATTTCATTGCTCTTTGAACATTGTAATAAAATCTAAAACGCCACCATGAAGTTTCTCACAGACATAGCCATTTCTGATTTTTATTTCATTTTTACACTTTTACTACTTTTTCCTATTTATGTGTTGTTAAATCCAACTAAAACTTCAATCCCTATTCCCTTCTTTGTTGTTATATTTAACTTTATTTAACTGTTTACATTAGGTCCATCCAAGTTCTCTTTCTATTGAAGGCACATTAGGAAATTTCAGACTCTGTGATATGTCACTAGGAAAAGATCATTGCTGGAGTTGGCTTTGTGATATACGTAATCCAGGACTTGAATCCCTGATTAAGGTATTTGCTTGACATGTTGTTGGCTCTAGAATTAAATAAATTCTAATGACACTAATCTGCTTTTTTTTTTTTCCTTTTTCCCTTTTCAGTTCAAATTTAATTCTTATAGTGTTGATGATGATGATTATAGAGGATATGATTACAGTTTGAGTGGCCGACTATCTGCTGTGCGCATTGTTTTTCTCTATAGGTTTGTTCAAGAGGTATGTTGGAATAGAATTGGTGACATAGGTTATAAATGACAGCATTGTTGTTCCTTTGTATGCAAAATTGAATCACGGTTACTTGGGTTGCTCTGTTTCTTAGTTTTGAAACTATAAAATTCTTAACTTTTTTTTTTCTTGATAAGAAAGGTTTGTCTTTTATTTTTTTGTGCTTAGAAGAGAATCAAGTCTAAAAGGAGGTCAAGGCATCTCTATGATAAAAAAAAAAGGTGATGCAGCTAACTTTCTTTGGCAAAGTGAAAAGATAGAAAAAGAAAAGATTCCTATTTGAGACTTGACTGCTGCAAGTGAAGCATATTTGGAAGGAATCTTGTCCTCTTAGACCCACGTACCCTGTGCTAATAACATATGAAATTCTCCATATTTTGTGCGCAAACTCACTTTCACCTGTATTTCAAGAACCTATTATACTCTAGGAAATAGGAAAATAAGTAGCACACAGTTCTCACTCTTGTGATAACAATTAGCAAATGCAATAGGAGATAGTACTGTTATAATTTTGTATTGAATCAATGATATATTCTTTGTGATGATCCTTTTTAAGGTCACCAACCAAAATAGAGCCTTTACTTTGGAGGCATTTAGTCATTTTAAATTTAATTAAGCATGGATGGGTGGTTAAATCTTGGATCATGAACATATATTGTCACATGAAAAAAATTCCAGAACATTGCGAAAATCTGGCCCTCCCAGTGATTTTTTACAAGTGAAGAGAAATGGGATTTTAATGTTGTAAGACATCTTCCATTTCCCTCTTTTTTGAAAAAAGTGAATTTCCCAAAAATAGTTTCTATGCTCATCAAAACAAATGTAAGAGTAGGAGAATTATGAGAATTATTGATTTTAAAGGGGAGGAAAAATGTTCAGTTATATTGACTTTTTTCATTCTGTCTTTCTTTCAAAAAGTTGAACAATTGAAATTTATGGTGTGGACTGCTGGTTTCTGCAGATAACTGCGTACTTTATGGAACTTGCAACCCCACATACTGAAGAAGCAATTAAACTTGTTGATAAAGTTGGAGGTTTTGAGTGGTTGATTCAGAAATACGAGATTGATGGTGCAACTGCATTAAAGCTTGACCTTTCACTTGACACTCCGATTATCATTGTTCCCAGGAATTCCATGAGCCAAGAGTATGTGCATTTCCAATTTAATTGATTTTGTTTAATATTTGTTTTGTGTGACATTTCTTAAGGAGCTGAATTTGTGATTTTTGTTGATTTTAGTTTTGGACAGCTTTCCCTCCGCTCGTAACTAATGTTTTTGTGAAAAATTGATAAACTTAAAAGTTGATGTCATTGTAAATGTAAATGTGATTACCTTATTGGACATGTCATGAACTTCTTGCATAGAAGTTGTTTTCCTGTCTCATTTTATATATCGTTTTAACATCCTTCTTTAATATATATTTGTTTGATGACAAAAAATTTATGTCCAGTTGGGCCTAAATGATTTTTAAGTCCTCTGTTCTCTCTTTTTGACATCCTTCCAAATTGAACAGTGTCCTGAGTTTTTTTTAAATTTTGCAGTTCGTAGAGTGATGGATGCCATAATGTTTTTGTCTTTTGGATGTAATTGCAGTTTTATTCAACTTGATTTAGGCCGGTTGGAGGTGACAAATGAATTTAGTTGGCATGGCTGCCCAGAGAAAGATCCTGCAGCTGTCCACATGGATGTTCTTCATGCTGAGGTAGTTGCATGTTTTTTTAGTTGAGTGTTCATGAAATCATAAGTTCAGCTCCTGAATTGCAGTTCATTGTCTCAAAATCAGATTCTAGGAATCAACATGTCTGTAGGAGTGGATGATTGTTTAGGCAAGACTATGATACGGGAAGGAAAAGGGCTAGATATTTCTGTGCGTCGCAGTTTGAGGGATGTTTTTAGGAGAGTCCCAACATTTTCTCTTGAAGTAAAGGTAATATGTTGTTGTATTTTCAGCAATCTGTTGTTTTTCTCTTTTTCTTCTGCCTTTATTCATTGATTCCTGGATTTTCTCTTTATAGGGAATTTATAAATTCTTTTCCTGATTCATAGATTTGTTAAAATTAATAGTAAGAGTGTGTAAAAGTAATTGCAATGTCATTTTCATCAAATAGTCAAAGCAGCAATTTTTTTCCCTCATCACTTTCTTCTTTATTTACCCATAGTTGGATATTATTAACTTGTTGTATTATTTTAGTTGTATTTTTGGATTGTGTTGAAATTTTCTCTGCAAACACAAATGTTGTTAAAATTGATCAGGCAAGTGTTGAAATGTAAGAGCTTGGCCCAGTACCGTAGGGTGGGGCGAGGCATTGTGGGGCAGAGCCTGTCCACATGGCCTAAAATTCAAAGCTTGGTATGAATAGTAGCTTACTAATACTACTATAAGAGAATCAACTCTATCACCTCTTTCCGATATGGGATTGGGGTGTTCCATGAAAATAGAATGAACACATCCAAACGAGTTTAGTGCTTGAGTTATTCTCCTATGCTACCAAAACAATATATTTTTCAATCCATATTTTGGTTCTCGTGTAGTCTGTTGTTATTAGGCTAGTTCTTTAGGGGAGGTGGAAAGCCTGGTTTTATCCCATCTCTTTAAATTGAACTCTTCAATGTTATTTGTTTAATTTATGTTTTGAAAGATTATATCCTAGCAGTGGCTCGGAAAATTTTCCAAGTATTTAGCAAATTGTGAAGTCACATTTTAGCTTTCTCCTTTGAATATACAGCCTGCATATTTTTGTTTGCCTTTTTTTTTTTTTTTTGGTTTTCCTTTTTAAATTTGAGTTCGACATTCTAACTCAATTTAATGTCCTAAGCCCAATCTAGGTGAAGTTGGTTACGTGGATTGTTTACATCACTTTTCCTTTTAGTGGTATTGTGTGCTTCTCATTTCAAATTCTTCTTAATTTGTTCACCTATTGTCATTAGTCTACCTTCTGGCCTTTACTAATTTTGTACATGCTCATTGTTCTTGAGTGGTCCATTGCAAGGTTCATGCTAGAGATTCTCTAGCTATTTTCCATGGATGCCATTTCAACCTTTCTTTGAATCCACACGTTTCTAAATTCATTCTCTTAGGATACTGTTTATTGGGATTATAATTGGACTGATCTGATTGATAATGAAGAAAACCAAAATTCTCTTTGTTGCTTTTTTTTTTTGGAATAATTGCAAATTTGGTGTCTGAACTTGTCAGTTTTTTCTATTTGAGTGTCTAATCTTTTTTTTTTTGCAATCAAGTGTCTAAACTTTTGAAAACCATACCAATGTAGTGTCTCCGACCGATTTGATGTTGACTGGGTGCTGAGTCAGATCAAAGTGGACCCACTTTTATCCCAGTTATTAGCCATGTCATGTGTCACGTGTATTGCATTATTTAAAGGAAAAAAATAGCCTCGTGCATTGCAATTATTGACAAAAATAACCTCAACATTAACTTCTGCCGTAGACATGGCAGACATGTAGGGTGACTGAATAAGGATAATTTTGTCCTTTAAATAATGCAATACATGTGGAAAATGATATGGTTAATGACTGGGATAAAACTTGGTCCCGTTTGATCTGAATGAGCACTCAGTCAGTATCAAATCAGCCGGAGATACTACATTGGTATGGTTTTCAAAAGTTCAGATACTTGATTGCAAAAAAAAAAAAAAAATTAGACACTCAAATAGGAAAAAACTGACAAGTTCAGACACTAAATTTGCAATTTTTCCTTTTTTTTTCTTTGCATTTATTTTTGTCTTTCTCCTAGTTAGTGTTTTGTACTTGTGTGGTGATTCTCATTTTAAAATTTGAGCAGGTGGATTTCCTTCATGCTGTGATATCTGATAAAGAATACAGTGTAATTCTAGACTGTGCATACATGAATTTATATGAAGAGCCGATACTTCCACCAAGTTTTCGTGGAAGCAAAGCTGGTTCAAAGGATACAATGCGAATGCTGGTAGATATGGTCAACATGAATAGTCAAATCTTGTTCTCCCAAACTGTTAACATAGTAGCAGTTCACGTGAATTATGCATTGTTCGAGCTATGTAATGGTGTTCATGAGTCACCTTTGGCTCGTCTTGCTGTGAGTCTCTTCTTTCACTATATATGTACAGCATATGCTCAAGCTTAATATACACATATTTGCTTGGTCTAGCTGTCGTTTTTATATTTATGTTAAATGGTTTCTTCTCATGCCTCTTGATTGCGTTGCAGCTGGATGGTCTGTGGGTATCGTACCGGTCATCTTCATTGTCTGAAACAGATCTCTACATCACTATTCCTAAATTTTCAATCCTGGACAATCGTCCTGATACAAAACCTGAAATGCGCCTGATGCTTGGATCATCTACTGATGCTACTAAACAAGCTTCTAGTGGGAATTTTCCACTCTCTCTGAATAGGGGCAGCATTAGGAGGACACGCTCTCAATCCAGCTTTGACATGGATATTCCATGTTCAACTATGTTTTTGATGGACTATAGATGGCGACTTTCCTCCCAATCATGTGTGGTTAGGGTTCAGCAGCCCCGTGTCCTTGTTGTTCCAGATTTTCTTCTAGCTGTGGGAGAGTTCTTTGTGCCAGCATTGGGAGCTATAACTGGTAGGGAGGAAACAATGGATCCTAAGAATGATCCCATCTGTAAAAGCAATAGCATAGTACTCTCAGAACCTGTTTACAAACAGAATGAAGATTTTGTGCAGTTGTCACCAAGTAGACAGTTAATAGCAGATGCCAGAGGAGTTTATGACTATATATATGATGGTTGTGGAAAGGTCATTTCTCTGAGTGAAGAAAACAATATGAAGGAAATCTATTCAGCAAGATCTCGACCAATCATAGTGATTGGACGTGGTAATAGGCTGCGGTTTGTTAATGTAAAGATTGAGGTACGTGTGTTTCCCACTCATTCTGTATGTTATGAATTAGCATGCTGTGTAAGATAATGATATAGAGTTAATTGCAATTTTAATGTGGCTTAGACGTTCTACTTTAAGAATTTCTCAACCCCAAGGATCTTGTATACAATTTTCTCTATATTGAACTTGAAAACATCAAACACTTTTCAAACAACCCAGTATCTTATTAAAAAGCATGTATAAATTTAACAGTGCTAATGTGAACCAATTTGCCTCCAGTAGATTGTTTTGTTGGGTGGTTACTTTTGGGAAAGACATATAAAGTACGAATTATGAGCCTTTCAACTAATGAGCATGGTTTATTTTTCTTAAGCATTCAAATAGTGGAATTCTCAACATTTTTTTTTAAATCTCAAATAGTTTTTTTTTTTTTCGGATTATAATTCACACAAATTTGTTTTGTTATTTTTCTATTATTATAGCTTTAAGGAAGGAGAAAAAGATGTATTTTTTTTTTGGTTCCAAAGAGTATTTTTTTTTTTAGAAAATTTATTATTGTTGCCTTCTGTGGTACATGCTTAAGATGTTGCATTTTGATTCTTGCTCATAATAGCTAAATTGGTTTTGTAATAATACTTTGTTCTTCATCTTCCATCAGAATGGTTCCCTTTTGAGGAAGTATACGTACTTGAGCAATGACAGCAGTTACTCAATATCTGCGGAGGATGGTGTTGACATTTCGTTAATTGACAATTCTTCATCTGATGGTAACAAAAACACTCTGGACATGCATAAATCGTCAGACATATTAAACTTGTCTGACTATCAAAATGATACAAACAGAGTGCAGAGTTTCACTTTTGAATCACAGGTAAACCTTTTTTTGGCTTATTCTGTCACACATGACATCAAGACACACTAAAAAAGGCTTGTCAAAACATTTTCATTCCAGAAATTTGCAAGTTTCATGTGCTTCATTTTTTTGAGAGAATGAATATGAGAAAAAAATCCCTCCTTAACTAAAACATTCTAAACATCTCTTGCATTTAGCCACCATTGGGTCAGAGTGGTTTTCCATGCTCTTAAAACTTAAAAGTAGTCTTTTAGGAATTTGTGTTGTGTATGCATCTTCTTACACAGCACTACTCAGTTCTAGAGTAGAAATTAGAAGTGGTATTCTTGATATGATGGTATGGATAATGACCTAGATAGTGTTTATTGTATTATTATAATGAATATTGGCTAATGGTTTTCTTAATTTAAAGCAGGATCTCGTTGTATGTAATTTCAGTTTTATTTTGTGATTGGTTTGAGCCTTATTATTTATGTATTCAGGTTGTTTCTCCTGAGTTTACCTTCTATGATGGTACAAAATCTTCACTGGATAATTCTTCTTATGGTGAGAAGCTTCTACGTGCAAAAATGGATCTGAGTTTCATGTAAGATATCAATTTATTACTTTAGCATTCTCTTCTGGGCTGGTATTTCTTGCCACTCATTTTGGTGCTTCAGTATTTAGAAGCTAAGTAAACTGTTACCAGGAGGAGGGAGAATTTTTATTCCCTGTTTCTTCATGATAATTTTTTTTTTCCTGATTCCTGTGCCTGGTATTCCTTTTGATTATTGTCCTCAGTATTCCATTTGAAATTATACCTCAACTTGAGTTTCCTGTTCATAATTAAAACATTACAAATTTTAATTTAGCCCTCATGTGCTCTTCTCAAAATCACATGCTGCTGGGCATAATGACTCTGAATTCCACTATATGGAGCAGATGCAATTATATGGATGTGTTACATTAAAAAAGGAAGATAAACAGAAACCAGAAAGCTTAGATGTGAAAAGACAAATTCATTGAGTTACCCTCTTCCATTGATGTGAAAACACAAATTCACTAATTTACCTCCACTTCTTGGTGCTTCCCTTTTGTCAGGCTGCCCTCCTATAATGGGCATACATTGGATAAATTTTAACTGGTTTACACCATTTATGAGAAACTGTAAGATTCTAATAGCAAAATAAAATCTCAAATTTCCATTATCCTGTTCAAGGATGATAACTTAGGACAAGATACTTGAATTAAATTAAGGATAGAGATCCAAATGCTATGTCTTTTTATGTTTCGCATTTTCAGGATTTTTCTAGGGAAGCACCATAAATCTATTTACTATTTGACTTTCATCAAATCTTTGAGAATTATTAGATAATGGTATATCTTTGAACTTGATAACAGAGGTTACTGAAAACACATTCACGTAATGTTATTGTTGCTTGAGAACATTGTCTTTTCCATTTTTAGTTATATGTCATCATAGATGTGATTGAAAGCTGTTACCTGTTTTTTTTTACAGGTATGCAGCGAAAGACCATGATACCTGGATTCGAGCCCTGGTGAAAGATCTGACAGTTGAGGCTGGTTCTGGTCTCATGATTCTTGATCCAGTGGATATTTCAGGAGGGTACACTTCATTGAAGGAGAAAACAAATATTTATCTGATATCTACAGATATATGCTTCCACCTTTCCTTGAGTGCCATTTCTCTTTTACTTAACTTGCAGAATCAGGCAACTGCAGCATTACAATTTGGAAACGCTATTCCCTTGTCACCTTGTATCAACTATGACCGAATCTGGGTCTCCCCTAGAGGTTGACTTCTATTTAACCTGAGGAAGTTGATAAATTTATCTTTCATATAAGTATCTTAGCTTTGATTATCTTTAAGATGTAGGATCTCCTGTTGAGTCTTGCCAACTCACTGGTCTTCTCTTAACAACATTTGGCTATTTTGTGCAGAAAATGGGCCTTGTAATAACCTTACCTTCTGGAGGCCTCAAGCACCGTCAAATTATGTTATATTGGGAGATTGTGTGACGTCAAGGTGAATTTTGTATTGACTTGCATAAGAATTTTCGCATATAAAAAATCCTCTAGAGAAGAAAACTCTTTGTGGCTGAACATTCATTTATATTAACATTGTAGTGACTGTTTTAAAACTCTATGGGCCTCAGGCTTTAAGATTGTTGGCACACATGTGGACATATAAATGGGGTTGAACCCATCTAACACAAAACCACACTTATGTTAAGGCCCAATCTACACCAAGTCATTTTATTTCTTTATATTTTTCAATGTGGATCTCATGAATAATCCCAAAGCTCTAATAACATTATGGCCCTCGGGCCTTAAGAGTATGGCCCATACATGCACATGTGGACATATAAATGGGGTTGAACCCATCTAACACTACCAATTGGCTTATTGTAAAGTCCAATCTACACTACCTACAAGTCATTTTTTTTTCTTTGATTAGAAGATAATGTAATCTCAGCTGGCACATGCATGATGCAATGTTAATTTTATGCTGTAATCATTAAAACTACTTCAAAGAAATTGTCAAAGTTCTTGAATATTTCACAGGGTTATTTTGGCTTATAGTAGAGTGAGGAATGCTCTTGACTTTTTGGACACCTGGTATTATAGAATGAATCTTGTCAGTACCAATTAGTTTTACATTTAAAAGTTTTAGTTATAGTCATTGTCTTTTTAAATGATAGGATACTACTCCAATTAGTTGTACATTCAAAAGTTTTAGTTAGATTCAATTTCTTTTCAAATGATAGGATACAACTTCTTTAGAGTTTGAAAATGCTTTTACATCTGTTCCATGTTTGATTTTGATGTGATGGAAAATGGTTGGATTATAACGAAGCTTCCGCTTTTTGTTATTTCATCATTTTGAAGAATATTGGAGACATAAATGTTTGAACTTTGGATGAAGTTGACTATTGATATAACTTTATTTTACTTCCCTAATTTATTTCGTTTTATCCTTTCTCTTTCCATGATTAATTGGTTGTTTGAAAAGAACCTTCCAAATTGATAGTTAGATATGCTATTTGTGGAAGGTGTTTCTTGAGAGGATTCTTTTAAACTGAATTTTGATGAATATTGCATGTGAGCTTGCTGATTTTGCTTTCAGTTGCTATTGAAATTTACTGCTCAGAGTCTACTTCTTAACTTAAATGTTTGTTTCATTTCCTTTTGCTGTATCATCTGAACTTTTCTTTTTTCTCACATTACATTTATTTTTGCTAATTTTGATTATTTGTACTGTCTCAGGACAATTCCACCTTCACAAACAGTAATGGCAGTAAGTAATACATATGGACGTGTGAGAAAGCCAGTTGGATTCAATTTGATTGCCTCATTCTCTGGAATTCAAGGATTTGGAGGTGAAGACCATTCTGATTCTGTTGGTGATTGTTCTCTTTGGATGCCTATTGCACCAGAAGGATACACAGCTATTGGTTGTGTAGCACATTTAGGAAGAGAACCACCACCAAGTCATATTGTTTATTGCTTGCGGTCTGACCTTGTAACATCCACAACATATTCAGAATGCATATTCAATGTGCCACCTAATCCTTTGTCCACATCTGGGTTTAGTATTTGGCGCATGGACAATGTAATTGCATCCTTCTATGCGCATTCTTCAACTGAACATCCTCCCAGAATAAGTGGCTGTGACCTAAATCATCTTATCCTATGGAATTCTATCCGGCATCAGTCTTTGTCTAAAGAAACTGTATCAGATTTGACTTTTAGTCATGGTAACAAGAGTCAGCAAACAGGCAGTGAGAGTGAAAATTCATCGGGATGGGATATTGTCCGATCAATTTCAAAAGCATCTACTTGTTACATATCATCTCCCAACTTTGAGAGGATATGGTATGACAAAGGTAGCGATGTACGGCGACCTGTCTCAATATGGCGACCTATTGCCCGTCCTGGTTACGCCATATTAGGAGATTGCATTTTGGAAGGGTTAGCAAATTTTATTATAAATGTTTTTAATCCATTTCTATATACTGCAATTTGCAATGGAAGATTTTCCTTTGATAGAAAAATGGTATTGATTTCCTTCTTTGCAGCTTGGAACCACCTGCTTTGGGCTTAGTTTTTAAGGCTGATAATCATGAAATCTCCTCAAGGCCAGTACAGTTTACTAAAGTTGCACATATTGTGGGAAAGGGCACCGATGAAATCTTTTTCTGGTATCCAATTGCTCCTCCTGGTTATGCTTCACTAGGATGTGTTGTCACCAGAATAGATGAAGCACCTAGAATTGCTTTATTGTGCTGCCCGAGGATGGATCTTGTTAACCAAGGAAACATAATTGAGGTGCCCATTTCAAGATCTCCTAGCTCAAAGGCATCTCAATATTGGAGCATTTGGAAAGTTGAAAATCAGGTTAAGATGAAAGTTCACTGTATTCTATCTGAATTTGCTTCCGTTTTGTTTGATTTCTATGTGCTGAACTGTTATAAGTTTCAGATAGATATTACTTGGGTTCTTAATTTTGGAATCAATAATTTCTTTCTAATCTTTGGATTTCAACTTATTAATCATTATCGGAGTACAAGGAATTATTGTGTTCAATTTCATTCTATCAGGCCTGCACTTTTCTTGCTCGTTCGGATCTTAAAAAGCCTTCCAGCCGATTGGCATTTGCTATTGGTGATTCTATAAAGCCAAAATCCCGAGAAAACATAATGGCTGAGCTGAAGCTAAGATGCTTCTCTCTAACTGTTTTAGACAGCTTATGTGGAACGGTATGTAGACCCTGAGACTGGATCACTGTTGAAATTGATATGAAGATGGTCAATTTTCATTATTATATTTTATCCTTATGGCAAATTTCTTTCCAGATGACACCTCTATTCGATACCACAATAACTAATATCAAGCTTGTGTCTCATGGTCGCCTAGAGGCAATGAATGCTGTACTTATTTCCTCTATTGCTGCCTCAACATTCAATGCACAATTAGAAGCATGGGAGCCACTTGTCGAACCATTTGACGGAATCTTTAAGTATGTTGTTCATTATATGTTCATGATGAACATTTCATGTATGTGCTGCACTTGTTTTAGCAGATCTTATATCCATGATTTTCTCTGGTTTCTACTTTTCTAGGTTTGAAACATATGATACCAATGTGCATCCATCATCAAGACTTGCAAAGAGAGTTCGTATCGCTGCAACCAGTATCGTAAATGTAAATGTCAGTGCTGCCAATCTTGAAACTTTTGTAGAAACCATTCTTTCTTGGAGGAAACAATTAGAACTTGATCAGAAAACAATAAAATTAAGTAAGGTAAAACGATTTAACTGTTCTTTCCATTTTAAAATTTGCTGCTGTCGTTTGATTTAACAAGACAATGTTCGTTTAATGCCTTAACAAGCACAGGAAACTGGCAGTCATGAACAGGATCCAACTTATTCTGCTTTGGATGAGGATGATTTTCAGACTGTAACAATAGGAAATGAGCTTGGGTGTGATATGCATCTAAAAAAGGTTGAGGGTGATGCAAATACGGATTCGGATGCAGTTGAAATACTACACCATGGTAGTTGTGCTTCTGTGTGGATTCCTCCTCCAAGATTTTCTGACAGATTGAAAGTCACAGATGAATCTAGGGAACCACGATGCTATGTAGCTATCCAGATACTTGAAGCTAAGGTTAAAACTCATAGAGTTCATTTGGCTCATAGTGCTTATCTTATATACTAAATAGTATTTGCTTTTCCTGGAAGTAAGATGAACCTTCCTGCTTTCTGCAGGGTTTGCCTATTTTTGATGATGGGAATAGCCATAACTTCTTTTGTGCTCTACGCCTTGTCGTTGATAGCCAAGGAACAGATCAGCAAAAGCTATTTCCTCAAAGTGCAAGGACAAAATGTGTGAAGCCTGTACTTCCAGAAGCAAAAGAACTTGCTAAGGGTATCGCAAAGTGGAATGAAATTTTTATTTTTGAAATTCCTCGTAAGGTATTCATATTTGGAACTTTATATGCTCTCTTTTATCTTTAAAATTCTCTCTTGTGGCATGAACTTGTGATTCAATATCCTCAAGTCAAAGTTACCATTTATGCCTCATAAATCCAGTCTAGTGTACATCACCATTCATTACATTGTCTTTGTGCAGGGAAAGCAAAGAGTGAACTGATATGCTGTTGCTGTTTAAAATCAGTCATCTGTTGAGTAAAATCCACAGATGGCAGTTTAATTTGCATATTAATATTAGGATAAGCTGCTTCTTGAATATTTTTGCTTTAGAAAAAACAATTAGAATTAGGTTCAATCAACAGAATTTGTATTCTCATGTTCTCCAGTTGAGATGATCCATTGTTTTTGTTTCCATGAGATTGAATTCTTCATGAATTATTGACACTGTTGTTTTTCTTTTCTTTAAATTTAGCAGGGGCTGGCTAAGTTAGAAGTCGAGGTTACAAATCTTGCAGCAAAAGCAGGAAAGGGTATGTGCTGTGTTGGTGGTTCAATGATTTAAAGCTTACTATTGTACTTTTCGTAAAGTTGCAGTTAATTGTTATTTCTCGTTTTCAATCTCAGATGGGTTGTTGATTCAAAAACCTTTTTTAATATCTAGCGCATTTGATAGCCAATCCATTGATGTCTTATTCTTGCGAATCTGTCTATATCCGCTTTCTGTTTTCTTAAAGTCTTCTGGTGCTTAACCATTTGTGATGTCACCAACAACCAATGAGCATGATGGATTTGAGGTTATCTATGTTTATATCTAGTTTGCTTATCATCTAAGCTCAATATTAATATTTGGACTGGCATAATAATTATATCATTGAACACAAATGAGTTGTTACTAAGCTCCTTCATGAGTTGTCCACCCAGTTCATGGTTCGTTTACTGCCCCACTGAAACAAAAACACTATTTTGGAGTTTTCTTGAACACTGTTTATTTTTACTTGATTATGTAAGAAATTACAACTAATAGTATGGAACCAAACTGGACACAAAGATCATCGTTACTATCTTTGAATTGGATACAGGGGAAGTCATCGGTGCACTCTCATTGCCTGTTGGACATGGAACAAGCATGCTGAAGAAAGTGGCCTCATCAAGGATGCTACATCAACTCAATAGTGCCCAGAACATAGTGTCATATCCTTTAAGTAGAAGGGTGAGCTTTGTCCATTAAAAAATTTAAACATAGTGTAGTTGCATTTAAGTTTTCATATCTATTTTTTGTAGGATGTATAATTTTTTTTAGTAATAAGTATATTTTTGCTCTCTTTCTTTTCCCTTGCTGGCTCAGAAAGACAATGTTAAAGAGTTGCATGATTGTGGTAGCTTGTTTCTTTCTACTACCTATGCTGAGAGGAATATCATATCAAACTTTCATGGGGATAAAGAAACTGAATATTCTCATCACAGAGACATAGGTTTCTGGGTTCGTCTTCGGTCTGAGGGGTCATGGGAGGGTATTCGTTCATTGCTTCCACTCTCTGTGGTCCCCAAATCACTGGAGAATGATTTTATTGCCATGGAAGTGGTTATGAAAAATGGTAAGAAGCATGTGATTTTCAGGGGTCTGACGACAGTAGTGAATGATTCAGATGTTAAATTGGATATTTATGTATGTCATGCATCTTTGGTATCCTCTTCTGGGAGAGGCGGCATAAATATTGTGATAGAAGAGATATTTGAAAACCAATGTTACAATCCCATTTCTGGTTGGGGTACCAAGTGGCCTGGCTTTAGAGGCAATAATCCAGGGCGATGGAGCACCAGAGACTTTTCATATTCTTCAAATGTTAGTATATGTTTAAATGTTTAAAGAACAACACTTCTTTTATTTGAGATTGGTTAAAAGCATAATTCAGCTCTATTTTTAATGTAGACTCATGTTTGTATTTTGAAGGATTTTATTGAACCTTCCCTCCCTTCTGGATGGCAATGGACTTCTACATGGATTATCGATAAATCTTCCCCTGTTGATGATGATGGCTGGGCGTATGGGCCTGACTTCCATAGTTTAAAGTGGCCACCAACTCCAAAGTCGTGCACAAAATCTGCTACTGATGTTGTGCGACGTAGGCGTTGGATTCGTAGAAGGCAACAATTAAGTGGGCAGGGATTAGATGGCATGAACAGTAATTTAATTTCCATAAATCCTGGAGCATCAGCTGTTTTACCATGGAGAAGCACATCCAAGGATTCTGATCAATGCTTACATGTTCGCCCTTGTGGCGATAAATCTCAAGCTGCATATTCATGGGGCCGGCCAGTTACGTTTGGATCTGGGTATGCATTTGGAAAGGAGCAGGCTTTTGTCGATCAAAGTTTGTTTGCCAGACAGAATACTTTGAAGCAGGGAAGTAAAATGCCTAATGCTTTTAAGTTGAACCAGCTCGAGAAGAAGGATGCTCTTTTTTGCTGTTCTCCTAGTACTGGAAGTAAACAGTTTTGGCTGAGCGTAGGTGCCGATGCATCGGTTCTTAACACTGAACTGAATGCTCCTGTTTATGATTGGAAAATATCCATCAACTCTCCATTGAAGTTGGAGAACCAACTTCCTTGTGCAGCTGAATTCACAGTTTGGGAAAAAGCCGATGATGAGGGCTGCATTGAGCGACAACATGGTATTATCTCTTCACGTGAGGGTGTGCATATATACTCAGCAGATATCCACAAACCTGTCTATCTCACATTGATTGTTCAGGGTGGTTGGCGTCTGGAAAAGGTAATAATTTTTCTGAATGTGCGTGCATTACATCTGAAATTCATTTACGTTCATACTTGTACACTTTTCTGTTATATTTAAATTTCCATTCGTGGGATGTTACATTTAATAAAACATTATTTTATTAGCAGGACCCGGTTCTTGTTCTTGATCTTCCTTCCAGTGACAAAGTCTCATCATTCTGGATGATTCACCAGCAAAGTAGAAGGTTGGCATGCATTTTGTTTTGTTTTATTTTATTTATACGTATAGAATAGAGAAAAATGTAGGCATTTAAAGAGTTAATTTACAATAGTAGCAGTTTTCTAGGTTAAAAAAGTTTATCGTTTCAATTTTTTTTCAAAAAGATATCATTCCTTAATATTAGTTATCCTTTCATTTTATTGTATTTTTTTCCCAGGCAACAGAACTCTTGTGAAATACTTGGATTTTAGATCTGCCGCTGTCTGGATATAATATGTGTATTTGTGTACAGGAACTAAACTATGTCTGCATCAACGATTGATTTATGGTGTTGAAAAACCTATGTTTTACAAAGCAGCTGAAGTTTTTGAGATTCACTTTTTGTTTTTTCTCCTTAAACAGCATATTATACTGTTTATTTGTTGCTGTTGTGGTAATTTAATTAAAGAAAGGGACTAGTATAGCTTGATTGAGATTGCATTAGGACTGGATGCTTGCAGTTGAGAATTTTAAAACCCAGTGCACCTTATGCCAATATAACCATAGTTGACACATTACCCTAAATCATGGTATTTACCATCTTATTTGGATTTTCAGGAGGCTGCGCGTGAGTATTGAACGAGACATGGGAGGAACAATTGCGGCACCAAAAACAATTAGGTTTTTTGTTCCATATTGGATAGTAAATGACTCATCTTTGCCATTGGCATATAGAATTGTAGAAATTGAGCCGCTGGATACCACAAAAACACCTTCAAAAAATCCTTCAAACTCAATGGAAAGGAAATATTTTGGTACAAAGAGAAACATTCAAGTACTTGAATTTATTGAGGATACTAGTCCACTTCCCAGTATGCTTTCACCACAAGACTCTGCAGGTCGAGGTGGAGTTACATTGTTTCCATCCCAAAAAGACTCGTATATGTCGACACGGGTTGGCCTTGCTGTTGCTGTTCGTCATTGTGAGGTCTACAGTCCAGGGATTTCTCTTCTTGAGCTGGAAAAGAAGGTGATTTGAATGGAAGAAGCTTACCTGTGTAACTATATCCATAGCTTTCTTTTTCTTTTCTCTCTCCCTTTGTGATGGTGATCAAATCATTTTCAGGAAAGGGTTGATGTTGAGGCATTTAGCTCAGATGGATCCTACTACAAGCTTTCGGCACTACTCAAGACCTCAGAGAGGACAAAGGTCTTTCTACAATATTCTGGCATTTTTTTTACTTCTTTCATCTGTGTTGCGAATGTAAAATAGGGAACCCTTGGAAGCAATTCTTCAAGAAAGTAAATTTAGGCCATCCTCATAGGTCATTTGAAGGATTGTTTGATGCGGGTTAGATCAATGGAGTCACAATAGGCATTGGGTTTCTTTGTTTTAAGATAAACTGGATGACTATAAGCATTGTGTTGAAGTGGAGACTGATTTATGATGATATGTTTTTAAGAGTCAAATAATGATCACCTCCTCCCAGGTTAACAGATGGCAGGGATCTACTTCGAAAACAATGTTCTGTAGATCTGGATTTTTGTTGTTTATTCCCCACATGCATGATCAATTAATTATTGTTGCATCTTATATATGTCATGTAAGCATGGTTCTATGTGGCCAGCAGTTGAAAATTGGTGCTGAAAATATTTAACTTATGTATTTAGGGATGATATGGAATTAGATTGGATCCCCCAGCATAGATTTTTTGACCTGTGTTTAACATTATTGTACTGAAAATGTTAGGATTGTCTTTTGCTGGCAGAGAGCCAGTGCCAAATTCTGAGAAATCATTGGTCGGGAATCTGTAGCGTCTATTGAAGTGCCTACAATATTTTCTTGGTTCATTGGACTCATATTGAAGAATGAATGACTTAGGGAGAAAATTATAATTACTGCCTTTGGGGCAATTTGTTAGCGTTTGTGGAATAAATAATTTATTTGTAAGTAACATCTGTCAATTGGATGATATTCAGGTTATCCATTTTCAGCCCCACACCTTGTTTGTCAATAGGGTTGGTTTCAGTATCTGTCTTCAGCAGTTTGATTCTCAGTTGGAATGGATTCATCCTAATGATCCTCCAAAATCATTCAGATGGCAGTCTTCTGCCAAAATTGAGCTACTGAAGGTGTGTTCAAGTGAAAAATGATGGTATAACTGACTTTATATGGAGTTTTATCTTATGAACTTTTTATCTTTCAGTTGCGGGTGGATGGATACCATTGGAGCACACCATTTAGTGTTTGCAGTGAAGGCTTGATGCGCATTTCTTTGAAGAATGAAACTGGAGGTGATCAAATGCAATTAAGGATACAAGTAAGAAGTGGCACAAAGAGCTCACGCTATGAAGTTATCTTCCGTCCGAACTCTTCATCCAGTCCTTACAGGTTACTATATCTGCCCATAATGTATTTATCATGAAATGCATGGAGTTGCTTTTCTCATTGGAGTTTTCAGTTCTGGTCTACTGCTCTGCCAATTTAACCGGACATTAATTCCATGAATTTGAAATGTCGTTTATATATATATATATATATATATATTTACACTTGTAGGAAATCAAAATTCTCATGTTAAGGATTAAAGCTAGTCAAGTAAAGTATTTCTCATGTTATAGAGATTGCTGAATTGATATTATTGATTTCATTCTCTTTTTCTTTTTCATTATGCATTATTGCTTTGATCTCAGTAATAATAAATTGACTTCCCATAACAGGATTGAAAATCGTTCTATGTTTTTACCCATTCGCTTCCGGCAAGTGGATGGTTCCAGCGATTCATGGAAGCTTCTTCTTCCTAGCACAGCCGCTTCATTCTTGTGGGAAGATCTTAGTAGACGACAACTATTGGAACTCTTTGTAGATGGGACTGACCCATCGATGTCACTTATATACAACATTGATGAGATTTCTGATAATCTTCCCATCCATATGGGTGGTGGACCTACTAGAGCTTTACGTGTTACTATTGTGAAAGAAGACAGAATAAATGTGATTAAGATCAGTGATTGGTTGCCAGAAAATGAACCTATTGCTACCATAAGTCAAGGAGTCCCACTGCAGTTGTCGCATCCTAGTGGAAATGACTCTCAACAACGGCAGGTGCTATCCACTGTAGATTGTGAATTTCATGTTATTGTTGAGCTTGCTGAACTTGGAATATCTGTGATAGACCACACACCAGAAGAAATTTTGTATTTGTCGGTGCAGAATCTTCTGTTATCATTTTCTACAGGCTTGGAGTCTGGGCACAGTAGGTAGGACTTTAATCAATTCTTCAATTCTTAATCTTGTCTGGTCTTGACATTTTCAGCAGTCTCTTTAAAACCAGGAAAAGAAAATGAAGACTTGGATTGGTGATTTCATCAATTTCTGAAGCATATCCTTTTCTTTGTTTATAAGCATTTATCTAATAGAGAGCTTCTTATTATTCATCCTTTAAAACCATTAACTTCTCTGGCAGTGGAAATTGTGAGCCAGTGACTCCTCATGAGACATAAAAGTGGTCCATGTCATTGGTAATTATGGAAGCTATCATTTGTAGATCTTTCTCTAGTCTCCACTAAAGACAGTAGATTCTTACCTTCAAATCTCTTTTTAACTAGGATTATGTTTTTCACAATTTGCATGGAACATGTAAGTGCACTCTTTTCCTAGAGGACCTTAAGTGCACTCTTTTCCTAGAGGACCTTAAGACTGCTTTTGTAACAAGTTGTGAGTATTTGTTTTCTGCATTGTTCTAAGTATATATTTTTCATTACATGTTATGGACATTTGAACTTCAAACTAAATATGGTATGCTGGTAGAAGGAAGGATCTATAACTCAGTCGCCATCATTATTCCCTCACTATTGAAGCCTCTTTGCAAACTCTGCATTGAACTTAAGTTTCCCCCTCCCTTTTCCTTTCTGTTTTCTCCAATGGTGGAAAACCTTCATTCTTAGTTGTAAGTTTAAACTGCAACTTTGGACTGCTCCATTTATGAGAGGGCAATGTGCAGTGGTTATTTATGACCAGTCTAGTTGGTTGAACTGCTATGGATGGAGCTCTGTTTTTTTTATTTCTTGTGTAACTGATGTATCAGCATTATTAAAATTAGTAATTTCCACATGTTTTTAATTTCAGGTTCAAATTGAGAATGCATGGAATACAAATGGATAACCAGTTGCCGTTAACTCCAATGCCAGTTCTCTTCAGGCCACAGAAAGTTGGGGATGGAACCAATTATATTTTGAAGTTCTCCATGACGCTGCAATCAAATGGTTCATTAGATCTCTGTGTTTACCCATATATTGGATTCAGCGTGAGCTTGCAGCAACTTCAATCCTTTTACTGGAAAGTTGACAATTAGATTCATTCATTTGATTATTTTGGTCTTGTTCTGTTCATCAGGGACCTGAGAGTTCTGCTTTCCTAGTGAACATCCATGAACCTATTATCTGGCGCCTTCATGATATGATCCAGCAGGTCAACTTCAGTAGATTGCAGGATACTCAAACAACTGCTGTTTCCGTTGACCCAATCATTCAAATCGGGTATGTGAGCACCCATTACAAAAAATAGTGCTTTTACTGTTCTTTGTGATTACTTGAACACTTATTCAATAACATGCCTGGAATTACAGTGTTTTGAACATCTCGGAAATTCGATTTAAACTGTCAATGGGTATGTCACCTGGTCAACGGCCAAGAGGGGTCCTTGGTTTTTGGTCATCCTTGATGACTGCCTTGGGAAACACTGAAAATATGCCAGTAAGTATTACAATTTTACTCAATATCCCCTCTTTTCCATGCTTTTTCTTCTAATTTTGTGGTGGTGCCATTTTGGTTATTCTTTATATTCTTTGAAAACAAGACCAGATGAATGCTACCTTATTTTGAATCTCTCCAAATCTTATCTGAAATACATACCATCTATCTTAACAGCTCTTGTTAAACTCCTTGCTATAATATCCTAATATTTGTCGCGGTGCTTGTGAATCATGCTATTGTGTTCTCCTGTTGAGCCTACGACTCATTTCTCAAATAAATGTTATTGGTAGCTCTACTAACTTTTCTCAGCTATATAGCAAATTGAGAGACCAATTGAAGGGCAGTGCGGTTTGAGAGATTTCTCCACGTTCTTGAATCATGTAGCCTGTAGCTTTTGCTTTGATCATATACATATATATGTGTGTGTGTGCACGCGTGTGTGCGTGTATGTATGTATATTGCATTCTGTTATATGTTCTTGAATTATTTGATAATGACATTGATCTGGAAGATCCAAAACAAAAAACAATGGTATTTGCTAGCAACAACACAGTGGAGGCAATATTGAACTTTAATTTGATTTAAATCCATTATATTACCTATGGGTACACAAGAAATATATTGACTTGATCCTTTTTAACAAATAGATTCAATTGCAACTTCAAATATGGAATAAAAAAATCAATAGGAAATGACACATTAACCAGTATTAGTAATGAATTTGAAACGGAGACAGAAAATGGTTCAGTTTTCTTATTTGTCTTCCTTTCCTGTATTCTAAGTAGAATTTCTTTTGTCTGCATTAACCAGGTGAGGATAAACCAAAGATTTCATGAGAACATTTGCATGAGGCAGAGTGTCATGATCAGCATTGCTATTTCAAACATCAAAAAGGATCTTCTTGGCCAACCTCTTCAACTGCTCTCTGGTGTTGATATATTGGGTAATGCAAGCAGTGCACTTGGACATATGAGCAAAGGTGTAGCTGCATTATCAATGGACAAGAAGTTCATCCAAAGTCGACAAAGACAGGTTGATTTTGAAATTATCATCTTTATGTTCTCTTGATTACTGCATATCAGTTGCTAACATTGCCTTTAGTGAAGCACTATATTTTGAATATTTAAAGCCATGCTTATGCTGAGGGCTGGAGTGACCATTTGGTGCCCTGCTGGGCACATTTAAATTATATAATGCTGAAATGTTGAGAAGAGAACATAAAATTCCATGGTAGGAAGAGTCTAGTGCTTGACATTCTCATTCTTTTGGATTCCTCTAAAACAATGGGATTTCTTGATGGTGAGGTATGAGTTTGGAGGGATGTATATCGTCTTACAGATTCAATCTAAGGCTTCTAGTTGGGAGGAATTTTTTTTTTTTCTGCCCTTATCAATAAGTGACTTTGAACTTCCACAACTTTTTTGATTTTCGTGTGTTGCTGCATATTTTTGTTATTTCTTTCTTTCAAAAGCATCTAATGGAAAATCATTAGGTCTTTATTCACAAATAGTTATTTGCTTTCCTATTAAAAGCTTTAAAACTTATTTTTTCAAACCTGTGATATTCATTCTTTTTCATCAGATGGAGTATGTGTGATGAAACATAAGGTGTCATAGGAATTTTGTAGTTGCCCCACCCTGGGTAGCAGGGTGGATACAGAAGTCAAATTTGTCTAGGCTGGGGTTAAAGAGTCATAATGATGATCATGTTCATTTTTACAGTTCATGTTCTCTAGATGTTTTCAATTCTACTGTTTTGGATTTTCTCTCTGATATTTTAGATATATGCTGATCTGATTTATTATGAATTGTTTTAAATTTACTTTTTTCTAGCAGGAGAGTAAAGGCGTAGAGGATCTTGGTGATGTTATCAGAGAGGGAGGTGGAGCTCTGGCAAAAGGTCTATTTAGAGGAGTCACTGGCATTTTAACAAAGCCACTTGAGGGTGCAAAAACATCTGGTGTTGAGGGTTTTGTTCAGGGTGTTGGAAAAGGAATAATAGGTGCAGCTGCCCAACCTGTTAGTGGAGTTTTGGATCTTTTGTCAAAAACTACTGAAGGTGCCAATGCTATGAGAATGAAGATAGCATCTGCTATAACTTCAGAGGAGCAACTTCTCCGTAGAAGATTTCCCCGTGTAATTAGTGGTGATAATTTGCTTCGGCCTTACAATGAGTACAAAGCTCAAGGACAGGTAGTTCTGCATTTGCATATTCAACCCACATGTAGAACTCTTTTGACTTGACTGCTTTATTCTTTTTAAGGCTTGCTGAAAGTATGGTAAGAAGGCTTGTTTATGCTTCCTTACTGTTGTGAATTTTGGCAAAAAGAATTATTAAAATGTAACACCCAGAATTGCGATTTTGATTGGAGTTTATGATTTTCTTGTGATTGTCCATGCCACAAGTCAATCAGTTGCATTTTCATGACATTTCTTATGCGGCTTGCATACAACTGCTCAAGATGCTTTTGGATTTTACTTTCAACATTTAACTTTCATTATTGTGCATTTTTACGTGGTTCAAGTTGCTCTAGTTTTGGTCTTACGTTAATATTAACATGATCATCACTTTGACTCTGAATTTTTGTCATCATTAAGGTTATACTGCAGCTAGCGGAATCAGGTTCATTTTTCAGTCAGGTTGATCTTTTTAAAATACGGGGGAAGTTTATGAAGATCACTTTATGCTCCCTAAAGGAAAAATTTTGGTTGTGACTCATCAAAGAGTAATATTATTACAAGTAAGTTGCCTTTATGAGAAACTATTGGAACTTTTTATAGTCATAGTAGGCTACTTTATTTCATTGATGAA
>CATIWK010457303.1:0-11952 GCA_949634005.1 Mallotus japonicus
TGGAGATTTGCTTGCTCTGTGTAAGGTAAGTTGATGGCTTTTGGTAGATCTGGGTTATGATAAGGTTGATCTTTATGGATCTCTGAGAGCTTAAAGTCATCAATGCATTTATCAAAGTCTTCAATAGTGATTTCATCACTATTGAAAAATTTGTCTTTAATTGTTGTTAGGAAATTGGAATGAGAAGGAGAGGGTCCAAGAAATCCATGTCGTTGCAGCTAGTTTGCTATAGCATTTTTGGAGATTTTTTCTAGAATTTTGTAAAAATTCTACCATTTTACTTTAAATTTTCTTTGAAGAACTATAATGCCATTATTAGAGCTATAATCAAGAAACCATTGGGAGACCCAAGGGACGAAGAACTTGGTGCAATAAAGGCATAAGGGAGGAAACTTTTTCTCAAGAGAAGAGGGTTTGTAATGGGTTTCGAAGAGATTAAAACCATTATGGATGTCAAAAGGGAGAATTTCAGGAATGAGACCATAGTTATTCCACCATCTAGTGAACCATGCTGGGAACTTTGAAACATTAGCACGATCACTGAGGAAAAATAACCATGAATGGGTTCTATAGTTATTTTTTGGATCAGGAAGGTGTTAAACCATGCTTGTTCATAATCCCAATAGGAAAATGTGCGACAGAAATCAAGCTTGGTTTGGAAATTGATCGGGAAGGTTTTTGGTTTAAAGAGTTCCTAGTTCCAGTCTTTAGGATGAAGAACTTTAAGTATTTTACAGGTAGAATAAGAAGGGTAAGGAGAGCCTTTATGGTAGAAGTGTTTAAATTCTGTAGAACCAGTAAATTTCAAAATGGTTTGATAATATTCTTGGGGTTTAAAAAGATCCCAAGGTTTATAAAACCAGTTTTTTGGAAAGTGGATTTGTAGAGAATAGAAAGGGTCTTTATGATAAAAACCATCTTCAATTGTTAAAATATTTTGAAAATTGGTTTTTGTAAAAAATTCAGAAGCTTTAACTTTAGATTGTGATAACACAATTTATGAACTACTTTGAGTAGACACAATATTTAAATCACTTTGAGAAAAGGTTTTCGAAGAAGAAGATTCTCCTTTCTCTGTTTTAGAAATCAGTTGAGAGGCTTTACCTGAGGGCTCTAGGAGACCCAGAATACTAGAAAAGGTATCTAGAATAACTTAAACAGTCCTTAGAAAAAGAGCTAGAACCTCAGAAGACTGAGCTACCCTCATCCAATCCTAGCATGTATGATCTTACCACTATTCTGAATAGAAAAAAACTTGGTAAGAAACCAGTAGGAGATGTTCAGGTTCTCCAGTCTGAAATTAAAGTTATAAAGTTAGAAATAAAACAACTTAAAGAAAAGCAACAAAAGGACTCTGACTTAATCTAGTTTCTTATCACTAAACTAGCTGAAGAAACTAGTGATAGTGATGAAGCTAAGAATTTTGATCCTCAGTCCTTAGCAAATATAGATAAAGTCCCTTATGATTTCCTCTATGCCTTAAGTCAGATCACTTCCAGAAAATACATTGTAAAAGTTTCTCTTGTTTTTGATAAATAATTTTGGTTCGACACTGTTGCTCTGTTTGACACAGGAGCAGATTTAAGTTGCATAAAAACTAGTGTTATTCGAAAACGTTTTCAGCAAACCACCCATGAAGGGCTCTCTTCTGCTAACAGTTCTAAAATGAATATAGAAGGAAAAGCAGAAGCAACTATTTTAAATAATGGTTTTTCTCTGAAAACTTCTTTTCTTTTAGTTTCTGATATCAGTTATTCTGTAATCTTAGGGACGCCTTTCATTAATTTGATAAGCCCCTATATGGTTACTCATAACTCGATAGATTATAAGAATGATAAAGTTTTTATTTCTTTCCCTTTTTTAGAAAAGCCAAAAACTCATCAACTTAATTTTGTTAAAGCTCATTCTATTTACAAAAATCAAATAAATTTTTTAATTAAAAGTAAAGAAAATGATTTATTTGATTTAAAGCATAATGTTCATTTCCAAAAAATTGAATAATAATTAAAGACCGATTTGGTAAAAACAGGTATAAGAAAACCCATCGAGGTAAGTCAGATGTAGAATATTCGACTGAAGATGTGTATGGTAGATTTATTATAGGAAGATATATATATATATATATGTGTGTGTGTGGACACCCTCGGTTTGATCGGTCCGCAACGAAAGCCTGGTGATGAGACAGGTTAAATATTGGATGCAAGAGAATCCGAAACTTTGTTTAGGAATGGACTCAAAAGCCCGAAACCCTTAGTTGAGCCCCAAAACCCTAGAACCAAGCCTAAAACCTTGAAATACAAACTCAAAACATGTTAGGCCCAAGCCCAAAAGCCTGTTGGCCTAGATCGCCTCTTCACCTGGGCATCGGTGAGGCGACGCCTCTTTGGTGGCCGACTTACTTTGCATTAAATGTATTTTTTGGCCTCATCACAAGGAATGGCCCCACCATATCCCACATCTACAAATGTGGCTTGAAAATGAGACTTTTGAGGCAGAAATCTGCTGGAAAAGAGAGGGAAATGATGGAAAATCATGATCTTTTGTCTTGACTTATTTTTGGGAATTTGGGGAAAAAGGAAAGGTGAAGAGCTTAAGGGGGGTCTTGGCTGGATTTTTTGAGGAGGTTGGCCATTTGTCTGAAAAAAGAGTTCAGAAGTTAGGAAAAAGAAAAATGTTCTTGAGAGAAAACCATAGAAAAATAATTAAGAAAAGAGAAAAAAAGAAGAAGAAGTGGAGTTTCTAGCTTAAGAATCCATTCTCTTGAGAAAAAGGAAGGATTTCTTGCATTCAAGATCATTGAAAACAATAAACCAGGCTTTGAGGGCTTAGTTAGGAGCTGTTAATCTAATCAAATCAGTGAGAACCCTCACTTTCAAGTCTTAAGTTCCTTATTTTAAATAAAAGCATCAATTTTTTAGTTTTTAGTTTGTTTTTTTTTGTGTTTGATGTTCATTTGATGCCATGTTGAAAGCATGAATAGGTGAAATATAAAATATTAATTGTCAATCTTCGTGTATTTGTATCAATATTTGCTCATTTGTGTTCATTTCGAAGTTACTTAAGATTTAAGGCATGTGAGCTTGTTGTTGTCACTGTTGAAGAGGCCCCTTTGTGTTGTGGCGACCTATTGTCGCCTTTTGGCCAGAAGGCTATGCCTCTATGAAGAGGCGCTGGCTCTCTGCTAGAATCTTGCAATCCTGCTTGATTTAGCTTTAAATTCTAGTGTCCACTTCGCATGATTTACGTTTCTTATGCACTTGTTCTATGCCATATCTTGATTTTATATGTGATTACCATGATTTTAGATTTAATTAGATGTCAATTTATGCTTAAGTAAGAATTTATGTCTACTTGGTATAAGTTTAATTTGGTCTTCTTTCTTGTATATAATAATTGTTCTTTTTGTGAGAAAAAAACTAACCATTATTCATTTTAGGGTTATTTCGGTGATTTTTAATCATCAAGAAATTACTTCGTTAATTAGTTCTTGAGAGTTTTTATATCAATTCATTATCATTGTAATTGTTTAAAGAGTTGTAATCCTTAATCCTTTTTCCCTCTCATTTGAATGTATGGTTGTAAATTTGTTATAAGTGTTGGGTAATAAGCATGCAAAAAGGATTAATGTGCAAAGCCGGTCTAATTCGTAAAATTGGAAACATTTGCAATCCACACGATAATAAGGAAATAATTTAATAATCAAAAGGTAATAAAATACAAAACACACATGTAGGCCAACCATAAGGTTAGGTGGGCATTCAAAAGCCCATACCTAGTTTCCGAACCCGATCTCTGATGATGGCTTCTAGGAATCTCCTGGAATCTAGTTGCTGTACAGTGTATCCCGGCTTTTATCCTGGTGGTGACTCCATCTGCATTTTGGGCCCCAAGCCCATTATGTATTTTCTAGTGGGCCATGAGCCCACACAGTGCCGTGGTCATCAAACACTTGGGAACGCGCTAAACCCCACCGCCTATAGTGGCGACTCCACTGGGGATAGAGAAACTGATTCTAGTGTTTTGTAATTTATCATCTTTGATTATTTTCTTATTTCCTTTGCATTTCTTGCATTCACTACACATTTCCACACAATGTGCACACAGTCCTAAGTAACCCGATAATTGTCAATACTTCATTGCCTATGTTGCACTCAAACCTGGTGGTGGAATATTTTATTATTATCACTCATAACACGTACTTATCCAAGTCACATGGACCCTTGAGTGGGGAGACGTAATGGAGGTATATAGTTGTGGGAGCCGGAGCTTATCACCCTAGACTCAGCCCATGTAATGGCTTAGTAATTTCCCCAGGATTTTCCTAAATGTATGTGATTTATACCATATAGTGAATCATTAAAATAAAGCCCAAGCCCATTTGCAAATGGATTATGTCAAAAGTTAGGCCTTTAATGCCCTCTTTGGCCCATTAAAGTGGACTTTGGTTTTAGTTAAACGATTTACTACTTGTTTGTTGCATTTCGAGAGTTTACTTGCATCCGTTAGTTTTATTATCCCCTGCTGATAATTAAAACCCAGAACAAAAATCCTAGGATAAGGAACTCACCATTGAACACGTGTGTGGGAGAAATAAGGGTGGATATTACCGTTTAAGAGTTTTATATTATTGTTTGCTTCCTTGTTAAGTGTAAATAAAACTATATGTTTATGTGTTTTTCTTTAGCAAAGTAAGCTTGCATCTTATGCATACACATCATGCATGATTCTAACCTGTGATGGTTATAGGTATAGGTCCGCATCAATCTTCCAGTTGGAGACGGTCTGATATCGGTCGACTAGTTAGAATTCACAAAGAAACAACAATGGCAGAATTTAATGCTGAAGCCTTCAAATAACAGCTGAAAGCAGAAATTGCTGAACAGACTCAGGCAATCATGCAAGAAATGATGGCAGAAGTAAGAAGACATGATAAACAAGAGCCACCAACACCTTGGCTACCACCTTTAGATCTTGACATTGAAAACTCCAGAAGACGGGAAATAGAGGATGATCAAGAGAGCTTATTGGCAGAACCTGTAGCTAGGCCGAATGTGGACACTTCAAAAAATGTGGTGAAGACAGATTGGGCCAAGAATTTGACCAGGACAATGGCTCAGATGCAGCTAATGATGAAAGAGAAGGGGATAGATGCTCCGCTGAACTACACCGACCTCAGTTTGGATGAGGATAATGATCCTCTACCCCGGAAGTTCAAATTCCCTGAAATAAAGAAATTTACTGGTATTGAGGATCCTATCTCCATCTAAAGAATCAGTGACCTACCTGAAGACAACTGGCTTGACTAAAGCACAGATTGTCAAGCAATTTCCTCTGTCTATCAAAGGAGCACCGATCAGATGGTATTATGCTCTAGAGTCCCTTATCCAAGCTGACTGGGAATGATTGTGTGCTGTGTTTGTAAAGCAGTATAGTCTCAACATTCAAATGGAGGCATCTTTAAGAGACTTGTAGAATACAAAGTAGAAATTCAATGAATCCTTCATCGACTACTTGATCAGGTGGAAAGCAAAGTTGGCACATATGAAGCACCGACCTGCTGAGACTGATCAACTAGTGATAACAATAGAGGGGTACGTACTTCCACTTTCCAAGAAGTTGAAAGACTTAGGAATCCAGAATTTTAAAGAGCTATACAGAATTAGGGTGCAAAAGGAATCCGATCTAGCACAAGAGAAGAAGTTTTTCGGTGGAAGATCCACATGCAGAGAAGGAATTGGACCCAGTAGTGCAATCGGATCTAGTAGTAATGTACAGATCAATGCTGTCAGGTAACCTCAAAGGTTTTCCAATTTAGGAAGACCTCTCTCTAAAGTCTTAGAGAAGTTGATTGAGAATAACTTATTGTAGCCTTTACCACAAAGATCGCCTTTTCCAAATGCCGACCCAAAATTGTACTGTAAATACCATCAAACCATCGGACATGATACCGATAGCTGTACTTGCCTGAAACACGAAGTTCAAGATTTGATTGATTCAGATAAAATAACTAACCCTGAAACCAGAAAACCAAATACTCGAAATAACCCTCTACCCAACTATCGAAACGTACCACCACCAAATCCATCCGTCCTTATGATCAACACCACTCTAACAAAGGAACAAGTCTTTAATTCCTTTGTTAACGCCATACCCACACCACCAAATCCCGAACCAGAATGCCTAAATCTGAGAGAGCAACCTGTGGAGATCAATGTGAGTGTTCTAGACATTTGGAGTTCTGATGATGAAGAAGGAGGAGCAGTTGATCTGTGGAAGAATGATGGAGAAGGAAAAATCTAGTTGGTTAAGAAGCTTGAGAAGAAAGAGGAAGAAGTAAAGCCTGTTGAGTCTGAAGAAAAGAAAGTAGACTCGAAAGAAGAACCAAAGGAAGATAAAAAACCTGAGAAAGCTGATGAAGCCAAAAAAGAGGAGAAAACTCTTGCTAGTGTCTGGGAGATGCACTCCAAAGCCCATTGGGAAGCACTAGTTATGGCTTTAGACCACAAAAAGGTCCTTGTAAGTCATACCCCTGAACAATTGGTGGACTCATTGACTAAAAGCCCTCATGGAGCTATAGTGTTTACAGATGATGATTTACCTTTGGAGGGAAGAGACCACCTTAAACCCTTGTTCATCAAGGCAAAAGTGAAAGGGAAGTTAACTTGATGTGTGATTGTGGATAATGAATCCACTATCAATGTGTATCCTTTGAAGATTCTGCCTAAATTAGGATTGACAGTGGCTGACCTGAAGCCATATGATATGGTCATCAAGGCCTATGATGATACAAAAAGGCTTGTTGAGGGGACCTTTAGGGCATTGGTCAAAACTAGACCCATTGAGGTTTGGGTCAATTTCCATGTGATAGATATCCCTGTCACTTTTGCTATCTTGTTAGGGAGGTCATGGTTCCATCCCTTGGGAGGTGTACCATCCACTGTTCATTAGAAGATTAAGTTTCCATATGAAGGGAAGGTGGTCACTATCTCAGCAGAAATTGAGGCTGCCATTATTGCCTTAAAATTGGCTCCTCAGGAAATTCTTTCAGTTCGAGCTTTAAAGTCTGCATGATCTATGAGGATAAGCTGAATCCAAGAATTGTGAGCATGATGAAGAGTATGAGTTTCATTCCTGGAATGGGGTTAGGGAAGAACCAACAGGGCCAATTTAAGTTTGTGGAACCTAAGGTGCCAATTTTGAAACATGGGATAGGATATCCCGAAGTTGATGAATCTGAAGAAGAGAATAAAGCTAGAACCAAGTCTGGGAAGAAAGGGGCAAGAACCAAGCCGAAAAACAAGTTGCTGTGGGAAACATTAGTGGAGAAAGGCACCAACTCTCCATACTAGGGAGCTTCTGAGCCTTTGATAATTGCTGAAAAATTAGTCCCCGGGTTTGAAATTTTCGCTGAACATGTGAATGGGATCAATGATGTCACTGTAGAGGAGCCAATAGTGGAGGAACTGGTGAACCTGAAGAGGATGTCCCTGCGGTGGAGCTGAAGGACGCTGCTGACTAGGAAGAGGAATTCAACTTTGAGTCTTTTGTCTTTGACTCCATTATGGATGTTTTCTATGATGAAATTGACATTTCTTTTGCTAACCTGTTTGAAACTGATGATGTTTTCCTTTCTAAAGTTAATGCAATAAGGTCTAACTTTGCTTATTTGTGTGATGTGTTTCCTAATGGTTATTCTGTTTGTGATGATCATTTCATGCATATGTTTGACATTAATTCAGCGTAAACTGAATCATTTAATTTAGGCATATTTGATAATCCTAAAAATATACTTATTGCTTTTGATTTAACTCTTGATGAGAGAGAAAAAATGAAAGAATCAATAAAAAGGACAAAAAGTATTTGCTTGGAGTTATAAGGATATGCCAGGAATTGATAGAGAGATTTTAGAGCACAGAATCCCTACATATTCCCATATCGCACTGATAAAACAGAAAAAGAGGAGATTAAGGCCAGAGTGGGCTCTTTTGATCAAGGAAGAGGTTGAAAAGCAGTTGAAGGTGAAGTTCTTGGAGGTGGTAGATGACATCCAATGGTTAGCTAATGTAGTCCTGGTTCCTAAGAAGGATGGTAGAGTTAGGATGTCCGTGGATTATCGAGATTTGAATAAAGCCTGTCCAAAGGATGACTTTCCTTTACTGCATATCGACACCCTAATTGATAGTACAGCTTCCAGTGCAATGTACTCTTTCATGGATGGTTTCTTAGGATACAACCAGATCATGATGGCAGTGATTAACAAGCTGAAAACTTCTTTCACTACTGAATGGGGTGTCTATTACTACTCAGTTATGTCGTTTGGGTTGAAAAACGCGGGAGCTACTTATCAAAGGATGACTACCACTTTGCTGTACAACATGGTCCATAAGGAGATAGAGGTATACGTGGACGACATGATGGTGAAGTCTCCAACATGAGAAGGGCATTTTGAGGCTCTAGACAAATTCCTAGCAAGAGATGAAAAGTATAACCTTAGGTTGAACCCAAAGAAATGTGTTTTTGGGGTGACTTCTAGGAAGCTGCTAGGGCACATTGCTAGCCAGAAAGGCATATAGGTGGATTCAGACAAAGTTAGAGCAATCAGGGAGATGCTATACCGAAGAATGAGAAAGAAGTCAGAAGGTTCATTGGGCAGTTGCAGTGCATCAGTAGGTTCATAGCCAAACTGACTACAATCTGTAAGTCAATTTTTAAACTTCTGAGGAAGAATCAGCAGTTATCTGGGATGACAAGTGTCAGCAGGCTTTTGGAACTATCAAGCATTATTTGATGAATCCTTTGGTCTTATAGCCATCAAGACCGGGTAAATTGCTAATTCTTTACTTGGCAATTGAGAAAGAAGCGATAGGTGTGATGCTCACTCAAGAAGGTGAAGGAAAGGTTAAGCATGCAGTGTATTATTTGAGCAAGAAACTTCTGCTCTATGAAGCCAATTATAGTGTGGTAAAGAAAACATGCCTGGCTGTGATTTGAGCGACAAAGAAGCTTTAAAACTACTTCCAGTCTTACAGAATTCAGGTGGTCTCCAAGTATGATCCCCTTAGATATCTCCAGCAAACTTCGTCATTTACAGGAAAATTAGCCAGGTGGCTAGTTTTACTTAACAAGTTCGACATCGATTATGTGGCAAAGAAAGTCATGAAAGGAAGAGCTGTTGTCGAGTTCCTAGCTCAAAGTCTGGTAGATGATGGGCGAGAATGGGAACTAGAATTTCCAGATGAGCACTTAGGGGCAATAGAGGTCCAAGGTTGGACAATGTACTTTGATGGAGCTGTCAACAACAAAGGAGCATGCATTGGTGTAATTCTAATCTTATTGGAAGGAGAGATGATTCCGATGGCGAAGAAATTGAAATTTGAGGTCACCAATAATCAAATTGTTGGAAGCGCTCAGGAATGTGGGGGCAGAAGAGGTTACGGTATATGGAGACTCTATGTTAGTGGTAAAGCAGATCTCTAATAAATGGGAAGTAAGAGAGGATAAGTTGAGATTGTCTGGGATTATTCAGCTACTGTTCTTTTGTCTTTCACTCAGTACAGATTTGTGCATTTACCCGGAGAGGAGAATCAAATGGCTGATGCTCTGGCCACTTTAGCTTTAACATGGGAAGGAGGAAAACAAGCAGAAGTCAAACCACTCATATTGGTGAAGTCTCTGACTCCCAGTTTTGAAGAAATCAGAATAATGCCAATCGACCCCACAGTGAAACCCTGGTTTCATGATTTACAACAGTATTTGGAGACGGTGTTGATACTCAAATTTTGACGGTCCCCCAAAGATCCGATGATGAAGGATTCCTGTTGCTCAGATAGGGGAAAAATTTCTTAGGAAGTTTTCTCGAGCATGTTTAGATCGAGAAACCCAAAAAATACCAAGAAGCAACCAAAAATCCAAAAAGGGCCAAGTTGGGCCGAAAAATGACCAAAAAAATAAGAGAAAAGCCATGAGCTTGGGTTGATGACCCACGAGTGTGGGTCATTTAACCTAGTCTATGGGTCAAAATTACCTATTTGCCCCTACTTGGGACAAATGACCCACGCCCGTAGGTCATTGTCCCACACTCGTGGGTCAACTCACCTGCATTATAAAAAATAATTTTCCCCTTTTGGAAAAAAAAGGAGAGTGACACATTTCCTGAGGCAGACGTTTAGTGAGAGAAAAACCTACTACTTTGGAGCACTTTCTCTCCCTTCCTCTCTCTCCTAAAACATTTGGAGACCCACATACCCAAAACACAAATCAAAATTCAAATTTTCTTTCATTTTGTCTTAGGATTTAGACCATTAAATCCAAACTCAACTACATCTTTGTCAAAGCACGCATCAAGGGTAATCATCCGACCTCTCTGAGGATCTCTCTATCATTTTATAATTAAAAACATCATTTTTATCACATTCTTCATCTTATTTTTATCGTTTTTATCATTTTTCATCATTTTTGCATTTTTATTCATTTTATTGTAAATATTTATTGTTATGATAAAGTTGTGATTTTTATGGTGATTTGAAGTTTGTGAATAAGATATATAGAAGGAGAAGGAAGTTCGGGTTGGATCCGGGAGTGTTTGCATTCATTTTGCATTTTCCCATCATTTTTGTATCTTTTTCTCCATTTATGTAAAAATGGGTATTTTAGTGTAAAGTTGGCATTTTTATTATTATTTTTGCATCATTTTACTTTATTTTAATTTATGTAGTATTTTTATTTATTTTTATTATTTTTCTGTATTTTTCTCATTTTTATTGTATTTTATCAATTTTTGTGATATTTATGCTTTTTCGGTAAAAATGACCTTTTTATCATAAAATCTCCATTTTTATGGTGGAAATGCTATTGTAGACAGTGGGGTTTAGCGCGCACCCAAGTTTATTGCAACCGCGACACTGTTTGAGCTCAGGGCTCTAGAGAACACACTAACCATTGTCACAATGACATGGTGTGGAGATGCGGAGTCACCACCCAGGGTAATAACTGGGACAAATCAATGAGTGGTGGTAACTCGATTCTCTAAACAAGTTGCACCATAACTAGGAGTTCTGGATACGGAATACCAACTTCTCTAATCTTGTGTTCATTTAGAATTAGTTTATGAATTACTATCTTATCCTCTAATTACATGCAATTTCATAAAAACTCAAATTAAACATCCATAAATCCTAAAGGCAACTAATCATGAAAAAACAAATAAAAAATGCATTCATACAAAACATATAAACCCTAGGTTATTCTAATCTACATATTTTAATTAAAGCGAGCTAAGTTTACATATTATGAAAAAGAGCTTAATTAATGGGCCTAAATCTACAAACTTTAAATCTAAATGGCCTTAATTCTACAAATTATGAAAAAAGGGCTTAATTAATGAGCTAAGTCTAAATTAATTTTATTAACTAAAATGGGCCTATGTCTAAATTAACTATGTGGGCCTAAATGCAATTCTAGCCTAAAATCTAAATTAATTATGGGCCTAAAATTAAGTTAATTAATTATTAAACCTATTAAAAAAAGTGATCTAATGATTAACCTAAAAACCCTAAAAAAAACAAAGGAAAACAAAAAAACATGGAAATCATAAAAAAAACAAATAAAGCAAAATAACTAAAAAAACAGTAAACAAAACAATAAATAAAATAATCATAAAAATAATAAACCAATAAATCAATTAAAACATGCATTCAATGATTTCTAACCCTAATTTAATTAACATGCAATCCTAAAATTAATCTAAAACCACCTTAATTTTATTAGAGTTTTACCAAATTAAACCTAATTTACTAATTAGTTAACAAACAGAAAATTAAATAGTTTCATTATTCCCACTATTGGGGCTATTACAATCTACCAAAACAAAATAAATAATTAAATACAAACCCAAAATAAACCATAAAATAAAATAAACAAATAAAAACCAAAAATTAAATAAATCCTAAGGAA